>JABXWE010007334.1:0-13259 GCA_014611495.1 Limonius californicus
TTTCTCGTTTGGAAATATGTAACAAGCCCTGTATTTGAAAAAAGTAATCATGATTACGTTTGAGGCTAATCGTGCCATTATAATAATTGCAGTACTTTTCTTCTTTTTAGCGACAGCTTCAATTGGAGATAAGTCTCCGCTTGTTGTAGAACTTTTGATTTCTATGATTGCTTTACCACCAATTAAAACATCTGGTGAACATGCCAAAACAGGTAATTCGTCGTCGATTATTAACCCGCTTTTCTCGATATTGCATGGGTATTTATTTTCAAACAAAGATCTTACTGTATCTTCGCTCTGGAGCCCAAACTTCATTGCACTGTTTCCTTTAAATGTGCTGTATAGCAATGCCTCAATAGTTTTAGCCGTCGATGTAGTTTTGCGTAATTTGCATATTTTTCCGAAATGGGATGCTGTGAGCCGCCTTTTTCTTTCATTTTTCCATTCATCGCTTTCCGACTGGAGTATTGTTTTCGTGAATATTTCCTCTCTGTCTACAGTTGATAATTCTTCCAAAAATTCTTCAGACATTTTCTTATATAATACTGCAGTCATATCTTCAATGGGGTTAGTTGTATCAAGGCCGTATTCGTCATCTACTGTGGCGAACAACTTCTTTTTATATATTTTTTCTGTAAATAGTAATTTTGCATTATGTTTATTTCATATTAACTTACTTGTACCTCTGCTTTTTCTACTTTGCTGTCTCTCACAAAATATTTTCGTGTGGTGTCCTGGGCTATTACCGAATCCAGGAAAAAAATCCGCAAGAAAAAGTTCCGCAGGAAAAAGTTCCGCAGGAAAAAGTTCACAATGTTTTATTCATAAAAAAGGCAACTTACACTACAGACTATATTTAAAAATAGTTAATTATTATAAACAAAATCAGTTTGGATGTATTCTAATATTGTGGCTAACAGCCGTTAAAAGCTGCTCAATATCCCTAACATCGTTCTGGAATTCGATGCAAAGGTTTCTCAATATTTCGCCAGCTCACATGATTAGTACAAGTTCTGTCATAGTTGCACATGTATCCAGCGAAGCAGAGTTTTGGTTTTTGTCCATGTTACTTTTAATAAGCTCCATAATTTCAACACAGCAGCAACACCAAACACCAAACGGTACAAATGAAAATGATGAAAATGAACGAATTGCCGGGCTGTTATATGCGAAATAATAGGGTCCATTTAGTAGAATTAGTAATTATTGTAATTACATTAAAATTGTTTTATCCCTTCAAATAACTTTGTATACTTTCTCTAAGAATTTTAACAATAGGAACATTAATAATACATTAAAGGATTTGTTTTATAAAATAACGTAAATAAATTGCTATTAATAATGGGGATCAGTTAAGAACCTATTTAAATTACAAACTTACTTTAATGTTGTTGCTTAGCTTATTATTTTAAAAATTACATTTCGTACAGTTCAAATACAGTCAATAGGCACACACATTTTTAACTTTTCCGCGGCGGGACCTTTTCCTGCGGAACTTCTTCCTGCGGAACTTTTTCCCCGCGGCACTTTTTCCGCGGAACTTTTTCCGGCGGAACTTTTTCCTGCGGAACTTTTACCGCTATTACCACATAATTCCTTATGGATGCTATTGAGGAAGTTTCCCTTGGTATTGAAAGATATAGCTGCTGCCTTGCATCTGACCTCGTATGAATTTTTTAATGAAAAATTTATCCTCTTTCCACCAAAAAATTTTGCCACTACAGAATTATAAGTTTCCGCTGAATTAGTATCGACGTCGTACAGCAGACTCCACGTATTATCTGCCAACCTTTTGTTGATGATTCTAATAACGTCAAATAATACAGGGCGCAGCTATAAGAAAGATTAGAGGGAACTGTTTGTCGCATATTAAAAATGCCCTGACGATTGGCAATTAGAAAATTTCTGTCAAATTTGGAGCTGTAAGGCTACTTATATCATAATCATAATCAGCATCATGTCTACTAAAATATTTTTGTGTATATCCATCATTTTCTGTCACACTTATTTTACTTCTCTTTCCTTCTATCTCATTGCTCTTATATCAAGTCATCCAATTCAAAGTTATCCTTAGCAGCCTATGGAATTACAAATCATGTTTGAACCTGAATCTAGCTCAAGCATGGTTTTTGTCTTTAAATTTGATCACTTGATATTTAATTATGGATCCATCGGTATATGCGGAACTATAAATTTATTTACGCCTTGTTACGGAATGCAAAATTATCTAACACTTTTTCTCTGTTATAATTAATAATCACGCTAGATCGATTTGAAAAATAGTTCACCTTGTATACAGACAAAATTTGGCATACGAAATAGACGATAGTAAAGATTCCAGTTTCGCAGCTTAGTCATAAATATATTTAGTTGTAATCCCAGAAAATAGAATAGCCAGGTAAAATTCTTCAGACGACAAATATAGATAAAGAGATAAGAGGGTCATAAGCTGTTGTCGTCATCGTGCAGAAACTAAGAATTGCAATGGGCTAGGTGTTACGAGTTGCCTATATTAATTTCTAAAAGGCGCAAACAAGAAATCCGTCAGCTGTCCTGAGGGGTTAAGATGTTTTATATTCGTTTCAATATACTAATACTAATTTCCGTTCAACTATTTTTCTGCTGCGTCCCCTTTGAGGACTTCTGCGCCATAGTTTGAGAAACGCTGCTTTAAAATGTCAAAAGAATTGCGAAAATTATCAAGCAGGAAATTTTATGAAGACCGAAGCTTGTAAGGGAAAAAATCTATAATAGCATTCGACATTAGTGTGAATAAAAATATAAAAACAACTGGTAAATCATGCTAATCTAAAAATAGAGAAACTACTGCACTGTTGAGGAAGTAATTAAATATACATTTCCCCATTTTAAAATGTTACCTGCATTGTAATAATTGACGTATATTTTTTTACGTAAAATGTGGCAATCATTTTTCGCGCAAAATAACTGGTGTACTGAGTTTATATATTTCTATTTCAATTTCAATAAATTATAAACGTAATAAGTACAGGATTATTCACGTAGGATAATGAGGCTACACATGTATATGTTTCTATTTAACTCATTTTTTTGAACAGTTACAATACCAGTAATAATTAACAGTGCCGTTTCTAAACACTGCTGACAACCGTTTGAAATAAACAGTGAGGTAAGACAGGGTTCCATTAAAAACCAATGAGATATTAGGAGTTGGAATTTTATTAAATGTGGTTGTAAATTAGGAACATTCTGTATAAGATATTTAAATTATAAACAGTACAGTATCTATCTGAAAATATTATAAACTGCACAATAATTTTGAATAATTGGATGCCATTCTTTAGATACAACTATTAAAGATACAGTTATTTTTTCAAAATTTAAGTAAATGTTAATTATTACCGAAACCATTAGCGATAGATACGTAAAACCATATATCGTTGTAAAGACTAAAAATAGGAAATATAAATATGTAATAATATACAGAATGTTGTATCCAAAATGATGAAGTAGGGTACATGACTACTATGGTGAATGATGTCCCCCATCGAACTATTGTTGACTTCTTCGCCGATTTTTTCGAATTTGATCATTTGTAAAGTTTCTCATTGTGGACTGCTTCACTTGGGAACTCTTTGTAATAATTATGAATCAGCAAAAACAAATCTTAAATTCGAATTGAGCAATTTGAGGCGCAACAAACATAAAATATTAGTCTGACCTTAACATGTGTTATTTTCTTGGAAAAAGTACGTAGGGAGTATAGCTTTGTATTGTAGATATCAGCCAGGATTATACAGAATAATGTAAAGTACCTACCACGATATAACTAATAAAGAAATCTCAAACGCTGATGAAAGACGTAAATCATCCAAAGAAACACGAATCACAAATGGATGAGATGCAAATGGTACTCCTTCTTTAACAGACAAAGATAAAGATTGAATTAATAAAGTAAATTAAATCCCCTATTAGCGTAACAATCTTGGCCAATGTTTAAATACAACTGCCCTCGAAATTCCCAAACCAAAACCATCCCTACTTTTCGAATCGTATTAGAAAATATTTAACTGCATTGCCATGCACCTGTAATATACACAAAAAAAATGAAATCGTACCTTGTTGAAACCGCTTTAGTGTATAAAATTCTTTTAGTACACTCTCTGACTATAAATTATACATTATTTAGACAATCGCGCTTGCTATCACAAAGAATCATTGATAGCAAAATATTAATGCGTTTTGAAAAATCACAATAAACATAGTTTCTGAAACATTAAATCGAATAGGTACAATGAACTTGATTTTCTGTTTTAAAATATTTTTCGTATAAATTCCTCAAAAACGTTTCATAGATTTGCCACAAAAACGATTCATGAAACCATATCTGTGGCACTTTACTTCTGTTTGCCCTTGCCATTTTCAAAATATATCCATACCAAAATTTACTAATCATTAACGTTCATCTAAGTTAAATTTTCAAACATTTAACGCATTTATAGATGGAAGAGCGGAAGAAAATTTCCCTCATAAGGCGTGTATGAAACGACACATAATTGTGTACAAAATTTAGTTAGAGTTTTGTTCAAAGTGATTTTACAAAGTTCTGTGTCATTATATACAGCAAAATTTTGTTCAAAGTTCTGTAGATTCATGTTCTAAAATCTACACAATTTTGTACTAAGACGGCGTCGCATCGATGCGCAAACGAGTGATTTTTAGTGTTCATTAGTGATCACAGAGGGCAGATAGGTAAATGTTTTATCATGTGTTTAGGCCATCGCGCAGACACTAATCGCAGTTTCTCTTATCTCGCTTGCGTTCTTTATTACTGCAGATTATTTGTTTTATCGTGTGTTCATATAAGATAAATAAAAAAAGTAGTACGGACTTATGTAGCAACCTAATATTATGAAACATTTATGGAATTGGGGACTGCCCAAAACGCCGACTCGATATTTCACCTAAAACGCCAACTCCCATTCCGCCGACAATGTCCAAAACGCCGAATGCTGTTGATGACCAAAACGCCGACTCGTGTCTAAAATGCCGAAACGACGCCAAACGACGTCAAATCGTTCGTGAACATGGCGTCGGAATCTAAATCTGTATTTGACCCAAAACGCGGACTGCACATCGATTCGGCGTTTTGGCCATTCGGCATAATGTCCACGAACGCATTTATGAGCCTTGTCCAAAACGCCGACCACAAACCGAGTCGGCATTTTGGCATTCGACGAAATATTACACGTAACACCAAAATTAACCTTGTTCAAACTCTGGTATTCTCTATATACAAATACGCATCAGAAACTTGGACGGTCCGGACTGCTGACCGTCGGCACATAGAGGCCTTTGAAATGTGGGTGTGGAGAAGAACGCTCAGAGTTCCATGGACAGTACGTAGAACAAATGTTTCCATATTAAATGAAATAAAACCTAAACAGAGGCTCTCTACCACTATATATCCCAATATACTGAAATTCTTTGGCCACATCACTCGCAGAGATGTCTTCGAAAAGCTCATGGTCCAAGGAAAACCTAACGGCAAACGAAGGAGAAGAAGGTCACCAACCCGCTGGATTGACACAATTGAGACTCTTTTGAATACCAATGTTGAACAGGCAGTAAGGAATACCGGCAACAGAGAACGTTGGCGCGACACATCAGAAGAGTTACAGCACAACTTGAAGAGAACTAATAACCATAATCACCACTCATCTGTAAAGATGGACGGAGTCGAGGAGGAGGGCTTGTAATCCAAAATGCACTGGAGCTCCGTCTAGTTGCATCCAGCTATCTATTCTAAAGTGAATAGACATTTCATCAAAGACATCGTTGAAATTTGTGTCAAGAAACTCACGAAATAATGCCGAATTTAACCTTAGTGGTAAGAAGTATGGACCATAAATGTTATTATGCAAGACACCGAGCCAAACATTAACACTAAATTCATTTTTAAAATTGCGTGGTCGAGTCTCATGGGGATTTTCATGTGCCCAAACATGAAGATTGTGATAATTAACTACTCCGGTTCTCGTGAATGTAGCTTCATCCGTCCAAAGTATTTTATGTAAAAATTCATGGTTATTTTCTACCTGATGTAAAATCCACTCACAAAAGATCAACCTTGTTTCTGCATCACCAGGATGTTAATTTTGTACAGGTTGAAAATGATATGATTTTCTATGATCTGCATGTAATGTTCGTAACACTCTTGATTTTGATACATTAAGTTGTTGAGCCACTCTGCGAGAACTGAGTCGTGGAATTTCATTGAATGCTTGAAGAATACGGTTAGTAATTCTTCCTAGTATTGGGTTGTCATTTCTGTTTTGTTCGTTATTAGTACGCAAACTTAATTCGCGAAAACGCCGGTGAGTATCGACGAAAACTTGAGAATCTGGAAGTCTTCTATTTGGGAAACGCCTTTGATATTCACGCACTGATGCTTCGGCATTGCCGTTACAGAATCCATGCACAAAATGAATATCTGCGTATTCTTCATTACTAAATTTCATGGGCATAGTGCTAACTGTATCATAAGCACTTTTCAAATCACTAAACACAGTAAACTGTATAATTTTTGACAGATTAATTAGTCACTTGTTTTTCACAGCACGCTTTCATTATCAACACTATCTGCGCCTATTTGTTTTACGATTTTAAAAATTTTAGATAAAGGGAAACTGTGCAGTGTGCAATGTAAAACATATGTATTATTGCATAACACTTTAAGATTCGATATCTACGTTAGGAAGCATTTAAGAACCCACGTTTATATAAACTTTTTACATTAATTTGGTTACTGGAACACGCTGGTGAAGTTTCCCGAAATAAATCTGGACCACCCGGTATATCTTTTAGCAACAGCAACTGTGCTAGAATACCTTGACAGAAAATGAAATGATGGTTTGATCTTAAGGTTCATGAACATGTCTTGCCTCTATTCTCTTCCTCTTTAACTATTTTTGAGGGTACACCACTGACTACTATAATCAATTTCTTCAAATTGCTTGATATTACCGAGAACTTTTTTACTTCTTGAAGTGTTTTTGATAACTCCAATCGTTTATGAGTTATTTGAATGGAAGTAAATGCATGTAAATAGTCATTAGTACTATTGAATATAGCAATTTTGTAACTTGTAACCAACTGCAACGCCATTTACACACTTGAGTTTTCAAACTAAACCTGTAATTACATCAGACCAATCGTTCAAATAAACAGCAGACCAACAGGGATTGATATTGGCGGAATCGTAGAAACAATAAGCTTCTTACCCCCTAGATCTGGGATTTTTTATAAATCCAATGCTGTTACCTATCTTAAGCCTTATTTGGGAGTTTCCCGTAAAACGAATCACGCTAATATAAATGCCCAAAAATGCCTTAAATGTTTAAGACAAATAAAAATATAAAAAAATTCAAAAAATATCTAGGTAGAAGAAATTAAAATTATAAATCTTGAATGTATCTTTGGATCTTTTATTGTTTAATAAAAAAGATACCACCTAACAGGATCTAGATACACATATAAGATCCGCTTTTATAAATGTATGTAGATACAGATACTAGATACTAAAATAGTATCATGATCCAGTATCTACTTAGATACTACCATAGGCAGATAAACACTTGTGTGTTATATTGTAATATTAGTTAGGTATTGACGTACCTCCTAATTTTTGTCGAATTTTTATAAATCAGGAGGTTCAGGACATAAGGTAAGCTACTTTTGTTTGGTGGTTTTTGCTTAAGATGAGCGTCGAAGATCGTCACAATTATTTAATTACCTACTAAATACTATATTGAATAACAGGAGTATAAAAGTTTTCATCAAAGTAAGAAAAAAGTTAGATTTAAATTACTTAGGAAACACCCTGTATATGTATGTAGACAGGGTGTGTTAAAAATGGCGGATAATATGTACATCATGCAACTCTACGTTGAAAACCAAGTAGTAACAAACTTTAAGTACCAGTTTAGTGTGAGTCTTTTGATTCTGGAGTTATTAGTGACCAAACTTTATAATTTATTTGGACTATCGTTGAAAAATACCGTTTATAGAGGTACTCCGAAACGTTTGCGTGATTCCCAAAATCAATATAGTATCCTTTCAGAATTCAGGATTTCTGCATCTGGGAACATTTTGCATTTGTGTATTGTTTTCCTATTGGAATGTGTTTGAATGCTGAAGCTTAGCTAATGGCATTGTCTTTTTGATAAAGAAAAGTATAAGGGGGTGCGCAAATGTTAAATCCTGCTGAATATGTTTTGTGCAATCGATTGTGAGACATTTTATTTGCCAGCCATTAATGAATATTTCTGCACACAGAACTTTGAAAAACCTTATACAACCACAATATTTAGGACCACCTAAATACGTATTTCGGCAACTAAGCTGCTATCTTCAGTAGGAAGTGATAAATTTCGACTATCGAATGCAACTTTTATATTACTCTCAGGCTAATAAGCCAACTCTCATCATAAAATGAATAATCATTTAGTTTCGTTTATAAGCTACTTTAATACTTGTTAATTCATTACACAATACTGTGCAAGCAGCTCTAAGTTACGAGTGCCTTCAGTCAGGGTTACTAACATACAACAATGCAAAATAAGCAAGGTGTGTTCCGAAACACCGCATAGGGATGCGTAACATACAACATCTAATAGAACTTTGGCCGATGAATAGTTATGAACATAAGTTCTTCACCAAGTCAACAATGGAAGTCAAATTCAACTGACTAAAGTAACTTATCTTCAGAGGTATTCCTCGGTCAAGGTTACTTTAGATATCCCAAGTTCATCAGTTTCTACTGAAGATGGCAGCTTAGTTGTCTGAAATACGTATTTAGGTGTTCTAAATATCGTAGTGGTAAGGAGTTATTCAAAGTTCTGTGTACTTGAACACTGACTTCGGCCAATCCTACAATATTTCTTGTTCTAGCAACTGTATTTAGTACCCCAGATACTCGTACGACATTCCAAGAATTGGATTCAGCGAAAGGCAGAGTAATGTTCTTTTTTTCATTATAGTGCAAAGATAAAATGTTTGCTATCGTGTCTTTATTAGAATTATACTTTCTTATTCACTACTTCGTTTTCTTTGTTTAAAGTTTTATCATCAAGATATGTTCCTGCGGTGAAAAGGTATTAAAAATTATTGTTAGAGGGATAGCCAAATAATAAAATTGTTTTCTTGAATCGGCAAAATACTTGAAGCCGGTCCTAAATGCTAATTCAAGGCGAATAATAAGTAGTAAAGCCTAATGTTATAATGTGTCATTTTTATGAAGTGATATCCGCTGTAAGCGGTGGTGTAGTAGGAAAAACGACCTTGACACTGATGATGATATCAGCAACATGCAAATTCTCGTAAAAGGGGAAGCACTTATTCAACCGACTGTAAACGTGAATTTAGAACAATAAACTAAACTAAAACGAAGTAAGGCAGCAAACAATTAATAAACTAAAACGCTTTATATTATATTAAATTTTCCTTCTTAAGTTGTTGTAGTTGTTACTACTTGTGGCAAAGCATGTTATCTTTTCTACATAATGTAAAACAGCTTACATGAATTGATTAGGAATATAGTTTGACATTCTGTTCTTAATATACACGTTTTCATTTATACGACTTTTAATTTCGTTTGTAAATGTGAGATACGGCCTCCGTTGGCAAGAAGACGCCATTAAATACTAAAAAATTCTAAAATAATGATAGAGTAAGCTTGAATATGAAATATTCGTGAAACCCACTTTCTATTCAGAACTATATTTAGAAAAGTACTAGCTATAATAAAGTCAAACTATTTAAGATACGTTTTCCCTTGACCAGTAGTCGAATCTTGATAACTCTATACTGTGCTACTACTTTACACTAGACCTATACTACTATTTGAATAATTAAAATTAATAACGTTCAATTCAATTTACATTTTACAGGGCTCTCATGAATCAATACTTGAATACAGATGTGCAATAATACAGTATGATTAACAAAATTTTCGATACAGGTTGACTGGAAAACGAAGCGTAGGACTTTACTTGAACTATACTTCTCTTATCTTTTAGGCTAAATTTCGTGTCCTAATGTAGCTCGCTTACTTAATTTTCCAGTTCTAGTGGTTCCCAATACAAAAAGTTACTGCCGAAGGCATAACTTAACATCCGAATGGATTGCGATCTTCTTATAAGTTTTAAGTACTTGACAGAAGTCAGTGTTAGAATTGCATAGCAATCGCGAATGGATTCTATACAGTTCCTTTTAAAATGTTGCATGAGACCGCTTTAACGGAAGGGGGTTTCGCTATCACTGCTTTGGAGTTTTTGTTCTATATCTAAAAAATATCATTATTCAATCTAAATACTTTCCTAAGGCATTTAATGGGTGGATTGAGTAGCATATTGGATTTCATTCCCCGTCCCAAGCCTCGGCAAAGGAGGAGGGTTGGCGGAATGGGTTAACAGTCCACCCGTCGTTAAAACTAATTATTGCTGCTAGAACCAATAACTAAGCCTCGCATATCGGATGGATCTCAGGGATAAATGGACGAATAAGGAATAAACGATTATGGAAAGCGAAAGTACCTCGGATAGGATGTTGGATCATAAAATCTTCGAATAACAAAGACCAAGGAATGATAATCGAAATGAATAACCATAAAATCGACGTGTTCGTCATCTCAGATACTAAAAAGAAGGAAATCTAAATAAAGAAGTTCGCAAAACAATAACCGGATACATTAAAAAATACAAAATGCATTTTCGTACGGGTTTTCCATTAAAAAATATGTTTACAGAAAGCAAAATAGATAAAGAAGTAGAAATCTTTTCCAGAGATTCAAAACGTCAAAAGTTAGGTCACAGGTTATCAGCTGGGGTTCGTCTAAAAGTAGTTTGTACCAGTGTAGAAATTGTTTCTAAGCTTTATATTAGGCTGTATGAATTACATATTTGTTTTATTGTTAGGCAGGGTTTTAATGGGAAGAAAACCTTATAATACGTTCATTGTGAATTTTTATGAATCTAGTCAAATTTCTCTTTGTTTCTATTTAATATTGTTATTTTTTACAGATATGTTTGAAGCAGAAACTCCAAGGTGATGATAGCTGACTTCTTTAATTTAACAGTGATTGACAATCCTTAACTAATAGTCTAAATGCTATAATAAACTGTATTGATAAGATATATGTTTAGGTTTATACAGACAACACTTATAAGAAAATTTTGTTGAACATACTTTATGTAAAAGTCATGAAATTAATGTAAAAGACACCGGAATGGCAAAAATTTCATAGCACCTCAAGTGAAATTTTAAAAGAATGAGGTTATACTTATTTGTACTTTCCAACCATATCCCGGTTTTTAATTTTGGATGTGGCACTGCTGAGTTTATGTAAAAAATGTGAAAATTTTAGTCGGTACAAGGCTTAACAAATTAATTCGGTGCGTGGGTATATATAATATTAATTTTATTGTACATGGTTTTTTTTAACCAACGCAAATATAATTTATTTCAAAGAGTATTTTCGCGCTTTTTCAAATGGAACACTGTGTGTATTATTATATTTTTGTATTGACACGTCAATTCTCCACAATTTTTATGCATATTGTTCTATACTTAAAACTGATATTTTCAGATATTTTAATTTTTTCATTACCAACCGCAGAATTATCAAATTTTTTATTTCTATTTAATGTAGGAGCCTTGATTTTGCTAGAAAGTTACATTTATTAATAATAATATATGATTCTGTACATTTAATCTTGTATACCGGCATAATGTGATGTAATGCCATACGATAAATAAATAAATATAGATAGAAAAATGATTTTATTTCAATTAAAGTATTTACAACAAATGTTCGATGTGACCTCCGTCCTGTTTGACACATATGTTCAGACTTTTCAAAAACAACATATTTACTACTCGTAACGACTAAACGGAAATTATACCAAAAACATCTGTGCATTATACGTTGCCTCATATCCCCCTGCAGTAGTTGCAGAGATCTGTTACATATTTTTTATTTGTCCCCAAAGGAAAAACCCTTTCTCGTCAAGTCTGGCAATCTAGGTGGCCAATTGATGGGACCGCCGCGACCTAGTCACATGTTCCAGAATTCTTGATTCAAGAACTTTCGAGTCACAAGTGCGAAATGCACTGCATCACCGTCGTGGTGGAACCACATGTTTGCCATTAGATGTGGAGGGACATTTTGCAGGAAGTGATGCAAATTAATTTGCCAGAAATAGAAATATTGTACACCATTCTAAAATTTATATAAAAAAAAAACGAGGCCTAATTATAAAAGTGCCCGCAATAGGTATCTACCCAACCATTGTAGTCCATTAACTTACAATTCTTGAGTTTTCTAATGCATAATGATTATGTCGGTTTGGGCTGCGACTTTGGGTGAAGGTCGACTCGTCAGTGAACAATAGTTTTTGGAGAAGGTTAAGAGTTGCGCTTTCCATTTCCAGTCCCCACCCACTTTCTGTCAAAATTATGGCTACTAGATTAGATAAAGTTTAATAATGAGTTGTAATGAAAAAGGAAGATCTTTGAAAATATTTTTAACAATGCCAACATTGGACTTGGGACGCACTAATGAGCAGTCCTGTACTGTTTCCATTTTTGCTACGTTTTAGTTTTTTTGTCGATTGTTTATTAAATGTTATAAGTATCTAAACAATTGTTTTCATACATACTCACTTCGATTGTAAGGGTGGGCAATATTAAAATTTACTTCTTGATATACGATATCAAAACGATATTGATAACTGTATAGATGTTGAGAGGCCGATATATTGATATTAAAAATTATTGTCCTGGTATATCAACATATCGCTCAATCCTGCTCGTAAGAGATATCAAACAAGTATCCAAAAAATTTCTTTGTTGATTAATATATTTTTTATAACACATTATATAAGACAAATTTCGATAAAGATGCTACTCTTTTATTTCTTACAAATAAATTTCTAAAGGTTTAGCACTAACTACCGTGGCATACAAAACGTACAATAAAATATATTGACCAGCAAAAATACTGAATAAGTAAAAACAAAAAACTAGTAAATTCCTACACATTAATTAGTTATATTGTGATGCACAGGGCTAATTTTTTTTATGAAAACCAAACCTTAATGTTCCATTCCAACCAATAAAAATAATGAAACGTTACAAAATACAATGTGATATATAGAAATGATATTGGAATTTTAGTATGTACTATTATAACATAAATAACCGTTACAGATCTTTTAACT
>JABXWE010007337.1:0-14570 GCA_014611495.1 Limonius californicus
TATTTGTAACCAAATTGTTGAATTATTGTTTATAAAGCAAAGAAGGATTCCTATTGAACACACCTCGTAAATGTTCTTGTTTTTCAAGTTTCTTTATGAATTATGTAAGGTATATCGTCAATATCCATACGTCAGGGATCACGTACCTACGTCAAATTATAAAAAAAAAATATATATAATTATCGACCCCACGGATACCGATAATACAAAAAATCTAAATAATATATCCAACGTTGAAATTTGTTTTTGTTTCATATTTGACATAAACATCTTTGGCATAGAAAAAACCAATTTTTTTAATTTCTAATGTTCCTTTTAAACTGTAATCTGCAGAAACAACACAAACTAAGTTGAAACTTATAAAAATAATATATAAAATATATGTTGAAATTTGCATTATTGTGTAACATGTTTTGGAATGAACATAAAATTTGATAATTATCACTTGAAACTACTCAACTATCTAGTAAATATAATTTTTATATAAAAAATTCTTTGATATAACATAGAAGAACATCTTTAATTTTACATATGCATCGCTATAACGCTTCGAACGACCACTTTTTAAAAACGTTTCAGGGAAGTGTCCAGGCCCAGTTGAGATCTCATCCTAAATATAATAAAAATTTCGTGATTGCGTCATCTTTTCTAGACATTTTTGTATTTTCTGTAAGTAGCTAAAATATTATTGTTAATAGAGGAAAGGGAAAGCAGAGGGTTTAAAAAGAAAAGCTTTTAATGACATTGAACTGGATGATGTAGGTTCTGAAAAGGAGAATTTTACACCAGCAACAAATATTATTATTAGTGCTGGTTTAGAAAATAAGCAATGTGTCACAATTGACGACGTTGTATCAAAAAAATAATGAAAACAGTCCAAAGAATGATCATATGACAAATATAAATAATAGCTTGTGTCTATTGCCAGAAAATTATGAAAGTGAATTATTTCTGCATATTACATTTATTATATTATATTAAAATAAGACAATTTTCTAATTTTCATAAAATTAAGATTAAAGGACGTGTAAAGTGGTCAGCAGTAGAAAAAGTAATTGTCCTTAAATAATTTCCCTTTCACATTAAAAATAAGACTGCAGAAGAAACAAGAATGTGAAGAATTAATTGCCAAAAATAATAAAAGTAAATAATCCTCAAGAGTAAAGACTAGGGTGCCAGTAAAAATTCTGGTATTTAATGCATACCAAAATTAGAAAATTACTATACGAGTATAAGACTATAAGTACTTTTTCCCATTTATTATTTTATTTACACTGTGTTCAATATAAATAAATATTTCATTCTGAATATTTATAAATAAAACCTAAAAACAAATTACTTTCTTACTCATTTTTAAGTATGTGGCAAGGGATCGAGTAGTTATAAGCCAGTGCGATGAGTTTTAAGTTGTGTGAGTGAACTACTTTAGAAAACTTGTAAATTACGTTTTCATTAAACAACTAGCAAATAATTTTGACAGTAAACAGAAGATATGTAATAATCGTTTATTATTATTTCTTTACTAAAAATAACTCATTGTCTTGAAGTGTTTTCGATACTTTACTAAATTGCGAATAACAAACTGAGCCGAAATATAGGTAAATAATTGCTGAAATTATGTTAATCATAAGTAAGTTCGCAGCCGGTGGTATTGTAAAACGCTATAATACATAAAATTTTAGGTATATGATTTAATTAAGTTACGGTATAAGACAGCAATTGCTAGGTTGCCAAATCTCGGGCTTCGTAAAAGATGTAGTGTGTCAGGGGCTTCCTAAGATCGGGAAACTATATACACCGTGTATATTTTATATACACTCGAAAACTGAAGCGCCACCTACCGCGAATTCTTGTGAACTAAATTTGTATGTTTTGGCGTATATCCCATCTTTACCAAGCCCCCCATAAAATTTAAATTTAGCATCCTCAGCCTTGGCTAAGCGTAGGGACGAAAATATACACGATGTTTTTACGAAGCCCAAAGTTGGGCTTCGTAAAGGTGAACCGGGATTGACATGACCGGTGAAGCATGGTGTATCGGTCTTGGTAATGGTGCTTAATACGTCTATATATATATAATATATATATATATATATTGAGATGGATGATAGTGACTGATTATTGATATATAAATGAATTATAAATTAATTTTGTTTAAACAATTTTCTTTTTATAACATGACGCTTAATATGTAATTTTAGATGTTGTGAAATACAATTTTTTATATCGTTGGGCGCCAGGCTAAATATGAAATAGCCGATATAAGTTTATTCAATATATACCAATTTAATACCACGGTCGTTAGCTCGGTACAGCATAAAAATCACCTCAGGTAGTCGGTTCTGAAAGTGCCAAACTTACTTACTGCGCATGACATACATTGGTTAAAAAGAATTTCTTTATCTTTCTTGCTTTCATGTAATCTCAATCGGCTTGTGCTAAATGAATAATTTTCTAAGTATACCAAAACACATTTAAATCATCCACAAAAGGTAAGAATTGACGTTCACAGGTACGTGTACATATTCTTCTTACTATAGTTATCGTAATTCGTACCTCATAGGTTATTGTTTGACTTACTTTGGAAATATCGGGAGTAACAGCAAACTAGGCTCTCCAAGATGCACCCCAGGAAGCAGTTCCCGACGTCTCGTGAATATTCTTCTATTGGATACTTGTTATTGCAGCTAGGAGTTCACAGGTACGTTGTTCATTTAGGTAGATATTCAAACACTTTGTTATACGTCATTAAAACTTTTATTATATAGAAGCAATAGCGTTTAATATAGTTTTACAATTTTTATTTTTACAAAAGACCCAAAATTTTGTCTTCCTTCTATTTTTTTTTGTAAACATTAATAATCAATAAAATCTCTATAGATACAATACATATATACCAGAATTTTGCAAGCAAGTAACTTTGATTTTAAGATTAATTTTAAAAATCAAATTTAAACATATAAATTAATTATAAAGTTGTTAATATATTTCTGACGCCACTTATAACACATAATTTGGTTTCAGGAACACAATCAGCACTTCTCAAAGTTCTTTTTTTTTAAACCCATATCAGATCTCCAAACTGCTACAAATAAAAATTCTTCCGGACAGCTTCAATTAGTTTCATTTATGGTGTTTAATGAATTAAATCCTAAAAGCTGGACCTGAATTCCATTTATAGGCAAGTCATGTCACCTTTTATAATATCTTGTTGTGTTGGTTACTTTTTATAAAGAAGTTTTTTAAATATAAGTCATTCTTTGTGTACAGGACACCATAGCATATGCCTCAACTGCAATTCCAGTCAAACAAGAAACAACTCTGCTTTTATGTGAATCTAAAGAAAACTTCCACAAAAGAAACAACCCTTATGATGTGATTTAATATGCATGTATCCTTTATTTATAAAAAAATAGTTAATTACGCTACGCAAAAACCATCACAATATATATATAAGGATAAATGGATTCGCCTGATATGTATATCTGGGTCAAGCAGTCACTACAGCAAAACGAAATCAAGAAAATGAAATAAACATGCGATTAAAATTAAACTGGGCAGCGTACGGTAAACTAATATTTATTTTGAATTTGAAAATCTCGTTATAACTAAAAACTAAAATTTATTCTAATGTGTTCGACCAGTCAGTACATATGGTATTAAATAAAAAAGCTGTAAAGACACTGCAAGCATAACAAAGAATAGCGAAAAAGAAAGTTTATAGGCATAAAAACAAGGGACCAAATAATAATTTTATAGGTAAAAAAAGAATGTCAGTTAGCAGATATAAAGAAAAGAATTTGCTCATTAAAATGGAATTGAACAGGACCTGTTGCCAGGCACAGAGATAATTGGAACGAAATTGTCACAAGATGGAGGCCTTCATGAGACAGTAGAAGCATAGGGGGGCCGCAATAAGATGGTATGACGACATGAAAGCGACGGCAGAATTAAACTGGTACCAAGCAGCTCGAAAATATAGAGAACGGCTGAAACAGGAACCGACCGATTTAAAGCGGCCAATTTAACACAGATTCAGTTTGGCGAAGACCCGTTTTGGCGCAGAGACTGTCGCGCATTGAACCATTTGGGCGCAGATGCAATTGGGCATAGAACCGTCAGGGCGCCGACCTGTTTGGGCGCAGAGACTGTCGGACATAGGACCGTTTGGGCGCAGTCCCATTTGGCCGCGAAGACTGTTGGGAATAGAACCGTGTGGTCGCTGATCCCTTTAGGTGCAAACGTATATTAAAATATTAAACATCTATCACAAAAAGTAATACATTTGTTTTAAGTTTTAAGTAATATATCAGTCCGGTATGCGACGTTATTGAGTGAAGTTGTGAATGAAATGTGCCAAGTGCTTACACAGATTGGAACGCTTATCATCATTGTTTTCACACAAAACTTCTTACCCTAAGTGACTGATACCGTAGGTAAATAAATTTAAAGTCTTCTTAAAATTCTAATAACCTAGACTCAAAATCCATCCTAAACAAAGAAAATGCCGGCACGCCCTTCGGGGCAGGACAGGTAAACACATATAGGCAACTCAAATTTTCAAATTGAGCAACAGAGAAAGCATACTCAGCAGGATTCCCAGCCAAAGGAATGAAGCTGCGGTACGCAGAAATACTGATAGTTTAGAAAACGAAAATCCAATTATTACTCAACAATTCAACCCTGAAAATGCAGAAGTATACATTAAGGAACACACAGACTGACCAACTTTCGCCAATATCGCTAAAAACGAATACCTAATACAACACCCGAAAAAAGGACAAGGTATTATCCTCAACCCCGTGGAAGGAATACAAATAAACGAATATATATACGCCATAGGAAATCTAGTAGAACCGAAGAATATCATAGCTGCCTCAAGACTATCAAATCAGAGAATTTGTATATACCTAATAAGTAAAAAGATAGTGGATGATTTGCCGGATAAAGTAAATAATATTAAAATAAATGAGCACGAAGTTAGTATACGGCGACTCATAACCCCGTCGAAAAAAATAGTACTATCAAACGTGAGTCCAACCATTCCCAATTACATAATTGAAAAGGAACTGACAAAAATAGGACTAAAAATGACCTCACCTATATACCTACTTCATACGAATGGGACTCCAGACGCCAGAAAATTCTCACATAATAATCTTTAGGCGATACACGTACATAATCCCTAATAACCAAGAATTAATACCCGAAACAATTCTAATTGAATACGATGGAGACCAATATCGAATATATATATACAGTCCGACTTAGTTAAATGTTACAGGTGCCATAAATTAGGACATACAGCTACAAAATGCGCCTCTACTCTTGAAAATATACAAGTAATCGTTGAAAGCAAAGAGAACCCCACAGAACTACGAACAAGTTCCACGCCTGTTATAGAAAAAAATGATACAGGTAAAATGGATACTAACCAGAAAAAAGAGGAACCATATAAAAACGTCCTCTAGCAGATACTAGTGCCGAAACAATAAATATACAGACATCGGAAGAAGAAGATCACTAAACTAAACTAAACTAAAACTAAAAAACACACAAAAAAAGAAACGGAAAAACAAGGAGGACAAGATTAAAACAATAGAAGAATTATTAAAACCATTAGAAACTATACTACAGAACCAAGTAAATACATACCAAAAAACATACCACCAACTCATAACTTTTATAAAAGAAGTGCAGACAGTCAGAAATCCTCTAACATGTGCAAGGAAGCACTTTGAAAATGTTGAAAACTTACTGGTAACTTTAAAAGATATATATACCTCACTGACTCACAGGAGGTTAAAATATAGAATTACTCGAATAATATCCAATATCAAAAAAGAAATGAGACGAGAAAATGATCCCGACGAGTTATCAGAAACAAACACAACTCAGGGGGAGGATAGCTTAACAGTGGAATAAAAATGGCAGCTACAATACAAAATAACTTTAAAATAGTACAATATAACTGCAATGGATTTAATAAAAGATACAACGAAATACAAATTATGGTTCTTGAACTGCAGCCCAAAGTAATATGCCTACAGGAAGCACACATGAAAAATAAAAAAGAACCAACACTAAAAAACTTTAAAACATACAACAAAAATCGACAAATAGAAGATGGGTGGGGAGGAGTTTCTATTTTAACAAACATATCTATACCTACAGAAGAACTAAAAATAAATTCTCAATTAGAAGTAATCGCGGTTCAACTACAGATGCCACAAAAAATTACACTATGTAATATCTATATACCTCAAAGTCATATTTTAGAATTGGACGAAATGGAAAATATAGCAAGACAGCTACCAAAGCCCTACTTATTGGTTGGAGATTTTAATGCCCACAACACTATGTGGCGGGCAAAATATACAAATTCAAAAGGAAATCTCATAGGAAAAGTTATAGACAATAACGATCTAACACTATTAAATGATGGTAGACCAACCCATTTCGATCCAAATCCAATAACTTCACAGCAATCGATCTCTCCCTTTGTACATCCAAAATTAGATCAGAATTAACATGGCAACCGGATACGGATCTATACGGTAGTGATCATTTCCCTATAATAATTGAAATAGGAGAATATAACCAAAAAAATGAAATAACCAAACCAAAATGGCTCATTTCCAAAGCTGATTGGGAGAAATTTCAAGAAATAATGAACCAAAATAAATTTCCAACTACTAAAAAATACAATATCAATTTATGCACGAAAATATTAACCGAAAGCATCATCAAAGCATCCAAAGAAGCAATACCCATTAAACAACATACCATAATCCAAAAGCATAAGGTACCATGGTGGAACGAAACATGTAAAGCAGCGTTCAATAAATATTGGAAAATTATAACAATTGAAAACTTAGTTAAATTAAAGAACGAAAGGGCCTTAACCAGACAGATCGTAAATAAAGCAAAGCACGACTGACTCATGGGAACGCTACGTTTCCTATATAAATGAAACAACCGATCTAAAACAGGTATGGAGTAAAATAAACAAAATAAAAGGTAAACATAAACATTTTCAATTTCCTGTGCTAATTGAAAATAATCAAACAATTACCGTAAAAGAAGAAATATTAGAATGTCTAACCATATCATATGCACGTTCCTCAAGTACACAAAACTATTAAGAAAATTTGAAAAAATATTAATCATATATAAAGGAAGAAGAAATAAATATCCATTCACAGAATACAAATTACTACAACGACGATTTTACATATAAGGAACTAGAGGACGCTCTAAATAACAGTAGCGGATCATCACCAGGACCTGATCTAGTAAACTATGAAATGCTTAAAAATTTACCGAAACTAGTTAAAAATGAAATTTTAGAATTATATAATACCATCTGGAAACAAAATGTTTTTCCAAACTGTTGGAGAATCGGAAGTAGTCCCCATCCTTAAATCTTTTAAGATAAAACCCGACCCCAAATTTATAGACCAATACATTTAACAAACACCATGTGTAAAATACTGGAAAAGATGGTAAAGAAAAGATTAATGTGGATCCTGGAAAAAACAATAAAATAACTAAGGAACAGAGCGGTTCAGAACAGAACGATCTACGCTGAACAATATATCAAAGTTGGAAGCACAAATTAAAAACGCCTTTATCAATAAAGAAGAAATCACAGCGGTATTATTAGATATGGAAAAGGCTTTTGACATGACTTGTAAAACAACTAGTAGAATGGGGCACCCAAGGAAGAATAGTGCATTTTATTAAAAACTTCCTGACAGGGACGGTTTTTCAAGTCAGACTGGGAAACACAACATCTAGGACACAAGAAAATGGGCTGCCCCAAGGTTCTGTATTAGGCACAACCCTTTTTTTAGTAGCTATAAACGACTTAGTAAATAGCATTAAAAGCCCAGTAAAGTCGTTACTGTATGCGGACGATATTATAATATATTGCATAAACGCGGACCCTCACGATAGTGAGAAGCAACTTCGAAAAATATTATACTAGCTGCAAACGTGGAGTGAAAAAAATGGCCTACTTTTTTCTACAGAAAAAACTAAGTGTATAAAATTCACAAAGAAGTACAAACCGGCGTATCCAACACTGAAAATGAATGGGAAAAAACTAAAGTATGTAGAAGAAATCGTATACCTGGGGATCAACTTTGATAGGAAATTAACATGGATTAGCCATATTTAAAAACTTAAAGACAAATGTCAAAAAGCTCTGGATCTTTTAAAATCAGTGAGTCGCCACCAATAGGGTATTAAACTTATAACTCTCTTTAATGGGCTAATTAGATCAAAATTAGATTATGCAAACTTCATATATGGAAAGGCAAACTCAAAGGTTGTCAAAATTATTGATGCAATCTATAACCAAGGTCTCAGAATAATCACAAGAGCATATAGAACAAGCCCAACTCAAAGTCTGTACTGCGAAACAGGACAACTTCCCCCAATATTTAGAAGACAGCAAAACTTACTAAATTACACGCTTTCCGTTGCTCACAACGCCAACCACATAAATTATGCAGAAGTAAACAATCGAATATACCAAAATAAACTCCAAACAACTCCTAAACTATCGCCACCCTACACAATCCGCGCCAAAAAACTCAGAGAGCAAATGAAAATAGACCTACAACATCTTCAACGATACGATTACCACTTTCCTCCCTGGAAGATATCCTTTCCCGAGTGTGATCTACAGCTTGCAAAATTTTCTAAAGAATCAACTCCCCACTATGTATATAAAGCCCATTTAAACCAAATTCTCGAACAACATCCGGACTACAAACGTGTATATACAGACGGTTCGAAAATAAACAGTACTGCTTGTGCTTTTTTGTATAAAACTTTTTCGAGTAGCTTTAATTTAAGTGACCTTACCTCGGTCTATGTGGCAGAACTTTACGCAATAAAAGAATCATTAGTGCACGTGGTAAATCATAATTGTGGAAATACGTTAGCTCTAACAGACTCCAAAAGTGCAACACAGTCCGTAATGCAGCCATACAGTAAGAACCCATTAGTAAGAAACATTCAAGACATAACAACCCAATTAAAAGAAGAAAATGATCCATAAAAATAATATGGATTCCATCACACCTAGGAATAAAAGAAAACGAATCTGTTGATCTCATGGAACAAGCAACCAAAAAATTAAAGATGGATTGTAGTAAAATTGTAAAAGCCGACATAAAAAACTATCAAAAAACAATGTTACAACAGAAAAGGAATGAAGACTGGAAAGAAAGCAAACACAACAAACTTCGAATAATAAAAGAATCAACCGAGAAATGGACACCCAGGAGCAAGTTATTAAGAAGCGAAGAAATAATACTAAAAGAATATTACGGATAGGACATACAAAAATAACACATCAACACATTTTCAAACGAGAGCCTCCACCAATCTGCGAGACGTGCAATAGCCAACTAACAGTTATACATATTTTGTGTAATGTAAAAAGTATAACCTACAAAGAAAAAAAATACTACAGAGTGATCAGATAGGAAACGTATTAGAAAACAGTGCAGAAGCCATAAGCAGACTATTAAACTTTAAGAAGCAAACAGGGCTATGGAATTTGATATGAAATAAACACCTACAATTATAAAGTGTCAAAGACCAATGTAGTTAGGGCACTATTTAAATTAAAGTACTATAAAAAAAGTAATATATAAGTCTTTATGTGATTTTAAGTTTTTGGAACTGGCTGTTTAAATAATTATTAGTATATAGCCGTAAAATTATTTAGTTTTATAATACAATTGTAACCTTAAAAATTGTGTTTTCTAATTACATCTATAGGCAAATTGTAGCCACTCTCGATGAAGCGGAAACTACCAAATAAATAAAATACACTAACCAAATTTTATTTAAATTAATAATAAAGAATATGTACAAACATGTAAACACCTTCATTGACATACGGCATATTTTGAGGTAGGGATATAGCAATTTACTGATTAAATAACATAAATATAATAATATTGCCGCTTAAAAATATTTAAGAATGTTATTTCTGAACGTTTGGTGAAGATATTTTTAATAAATCAGTTGATTTGTCACTGGGATTTATTATTAAAATTGATTAATTCAGCAATATTATTAATAACATAATTGTTTATGAAAAAAACAATTTAATATATGATTATACCCGAGCGTCCTGGCGCCCAACCGTTCGTCCACCAAATGTTCTTGCGCCCAAACGATTTTACGCCCAACCATTCCAGCGGCTGCGCCAAAACTAGATCAACTGAAGCAGAAGCAGAGAATTATGGAACTTCCAATTTAAGATTTCAATTTGCCTTTATACTTAGCAGATTAACCAAACTTTGATCGGATAACTGAACTATGCGTCATATAATGTACTACCAAAATTCTAAACCCATCGTGATACTTTTGTATTAAATACTAAGCATAACTTAAATAATAATATTTATTTTGAACTTGTGAGGCAAACCTCTCTAACCCTTTGCCAGCCTGAAAACGGACGCGAAATGCATATTGATCCTCGTGCTTTTTGTTTGAGCACAGTTCAGGCCTGCCACATTCGTTTGAACGAACTGTAACAGAGGAAGCGAAATGCGAAAATGTGTTTGTTATAAATATTAGAATTATGTAGTTACAGTTTATTACTCTTTATTTACTGTCCCATCCTACATGTATTATTATAAATTCTCAAAAATAATGTAGAATACTAGTTGAACAGATTTATTATTATAAAGAACCTGGAAGTTGTTATCACTTTATATTTAATTAAGTGCTGCTGTGGTAGATGTGCGGTCAAATTTTTCGTTGATATTGATTTGAATTCTCGCAAGTAAACGATTCGTGAACACGCGTTGGTGTTGGTTAAATAAAATACGGCTACATAGATATGACTTGGTTTGTTTGCTGTTAAACTGTGTATTACAAAAGTTTAGAATGAATTTCCTCAAAACAGCAAAGTTCATGATTGTGTTCTTTGTTCCTTTGTTGGTTCCTGTATTATCCCAGGAAAACGAGTACAGCGATAACTTTATATGGCTATTCAAATGCTGTCCAGAAAAGTTTATCATAAGCAAAAAAGCATGCGCTTATAATGATACGATACAACTAGAAGTTCCTGTCTATGGTAAAAAAAACTACCTGATGATACGAGACGATTCAATGAAAGTTCACTTTACACATTACAACGTAAAGTGTATTAGTTATGAGAAAGAGCATTTTATAGTTCAGCCCCAGTTCCGCCCATCCGAGTCATTTTTTCTATTAAACGATGGTCTATTGCGGGTACCGAATATTAATGGATCATTCAGTAATCGACAGTTTTGCCTGGATTATTTTGACGGCCTTGGAATAATCGCGGTCATATGTATACCCGGATTTGAAGCAGAACCCCAAGATGAGGTTGATGATGATAATCTTTCCAAAATTATAAGTGCTATAAGTAAGTAATATTAAATTGATGATAATCATACATGATTATAATTTGAACAGAAGGTTTGAATCCTATGTTTTTTGCTAACAATTACCTTACTTAGATCGGCAACCAAAGAATTATATTCAAATCCCGACCTGCTTGATTTGTCTTTGGTTGTACATTTTTGAACTTGAAGCAATCACCGCATGGCGCCACTTTTAATTTAACCATAGTTTCACAATTTTTGTAGTTGTATATACAGGGTGTCTGGTAACATGTGTCTCAAAATTTGGAGTCTGGTTCTACCCTTCAAAACAAGCAAGAAACACTTAATAAACTATGTCCGGAAACCAACGCCGCCCGAGCACTTTTTTTAAAGAAAATAAATAGTGTAATTAAGTACATTTTATTTGAGCTTAATAAAGTAGGCTGCTTTTAATATTTGATTCACTTTACAAAAGATGTTCGAAGTGTCCTCCATTGACTGCTATGCAAGCATTAACACGACGCATCAATGATTGTCTTACCGGAGATCCCTGCATTGTTTCGTATTGTTTGGCAAGCATTTTGAACTCTTTCTCGCAATTCTTGAACATTATTTACAGGAGAGGCATAAACCAATTGTTTTAGATATCCCCATAAAACGAAATCCAAGGGGTTGGCATCAGGAGAGCGGGCAGGCCACGGCGTCGGTCCACCTCGACCTATCCATCTTGCAGGGAATTGCTCGTTAAGGAACTGGCGGGCTATAATACTGAAACGCGGTGGAGCGCCATCATGCATGAACCACATGTGCCTTCTTATTTCTAAGGGAACATTTTTTAGTAATTCTAGAAGAGAGTTTTCCAAAAAATCTCGGTATAAAGGTCCCGTCAATCGGTTAGGCAACAAGAAAGGACCTATCAGAAAATCACCGATGATGCCCGCCCAAACATTTATGGAGAACTTGTGCTGATGTCTAGATTCCATTATGGAATGGGGATTCTCGTCGGCCCAGACATGAGTATTGTGGAAATTAAATATTCCATCTTTGGTGAATCTCGCTTCATCTGTGAATAGTATATGAGAGAGAAATTGTGGATTTTCAGCATCCATCCTCAAAAACGATTGAAATAAATTTCTTCTTGGTTGGTAATCTGTCGGTTGCAGACCTTGCACACGTTGTACATGATATGGATAAAGCATCTGATCATGTAATACGTTCCAAACAGTGCATTTACTGACTTCCTCTGCTGCAGCAATTCTCCGAGTGCTCGTCCCAGGATTTCTAGGGATGATATCTAAGATTCTCTCTTCTAACTGCGGAGTACGAATCTTTCTCACGCCTACCAGAATCAACAGAATTTTTTGAAAATGACCCGTGGTCCTTTAGGTGTTGATCGAGACGACTGAACGTTTTATCACAAGGAATTCGACGATTAGGAAACGTTTCATGGTAGATTCGACGTGCTTGTCGCGCACTACCATAAGCACGGCCGTAACACAAATACATGTCAGCCATCTCCGCATACGTGTAATCTTCAACCATCACAACAAGAGCAAACCTAATTTAATGCGACACATATGACTGACAAGCACATACTAGACTTAAATGAATTGTTATTATCAGAGTCCGGACAAGTGGGACTTATCTTTAAAAAAAGTGCTACATCTCGGGCGGCGTTGGTTTGTGGACATAGTTTATTAAGCGTTTCTTATTTGTTTTGAAGGGTAGAACTAGACTCCAAATTTTGAGACACATGTTACCAGACACCCTGTATATTCCCCATCTGCGAATGGTCTGTGAATAAAATCGCAAACTTTGTTGACCGCGGCGTTCGTAGAAGGACGCGCCGATTTGACCAGCGTTTGTGTATGACGTGGGCTCAGATGTTTGTGAGACACGTGTAAAAGCGGACCGAGCTCATTGCCATGCAGCAAAAACGGCCATTTTGGTTCATGCGATCCGAAACGGTTTTTCGCGGTTATGTTGGACTGAATGGCTTCGGACCAGGTCGCGGCTCTACAGCGTTATAGATCTCGGAATGCTTCATTTAGCGCCTCCAAACCATCTCGGCTAGTAGCGTGATTCCGAAGTTACAGCGCGCTTTGTAGATAAATCCCTTAGCGCATCTTTGCAGCGGACTATATAGAACGATTAGAATAATTTTGCACTACCAAATAGCATTCAGGACTTTCTTTCCAACTACGATAACCGTATTTTGCTTTGGAAAATATAAGTCTAGGAAAATTTTCGATTACTTGGAAGTATCCGCATCTACCTTTAACTTCGAGGGGATGCCAGAGGACAACGGAGTCAGATATCAAAATACAATTTTTGAGGATGTGTGGCGCGTTCTCTTAATCCTGTCTGGGACCGACCTTTAGTAATAAAATATAAAAAGTTAAGGCGGACTGGAGACCGCAACAGCCAAAGAAATCGGCGAAAAGCCCTCGATTGAGCAGCACCCGCTATGGTTTCTTGAAATCGCGGAAACACATAATGGCCCTGCTATAGTTTCTCGAATTTTCTTGCCGATAATATTTTTTCCTGGGGCATTTCCGACCGTCTCATGAATTTTAATATTTAATAGTACAATTAGTAAAATACAATTGAGACACTTTCATAAGGCATAAGGCGACGACGTTCACGGTTCATGTTGTGAGGTACTGCGACTGCTACTTGTACAGTATTCTTGTTTTACAATTTTTTATGGATGGGGTCTCCATAACAGTGATCGTACTGTAAGAGCCCCGTTAAGGCTGATCCTCCCGGCCAAAATTGGTAATTTTTTCATTTTTTGGCTGTAATTAATTTTTTTTATTATATGTATCATACATCAAATAGCCCGCTGAATATGTCCGATTATTTAAAAAAAATGCATCACGTAAAAAGTAGACCGTAATCGCTTTATTTTTATTGTTTTTGCATTATTTGGTATCTAGATCTAAAGATAGCCCTTTGATTTTTTGGATTAACATTAATAATACTATTCCATAGCCCGCTGAATCTAAAACAAGTCGAAGAAAAAATTATTTATTTAAATAAAAGCAAAAACATAGAGGACGATGTATCTTCATGCCTGCGATACTTTTAGAAAAGAAAATGAGCAGACATGTGTAAAATGATGTACTTGATATAAATCAATAATAACCAGTTTAAAAAAATTTTGTATTGTTTAAATAATCACATGTT
>JABXWE010007338.1:0-44541 GCA_014611495.1 Limonius californicus
ATAGGGTGGGTTTTATTGCATAATTTTATAAAGTTAAAGAGTGCTAATTGGTGTTTTAAAGTTGCTTGTCATTTGTAAATTTGTAGAAAGTTACTTTTTTTGTTGAATAAAAAAGCACTTATAATTGTGATTTGAAATATTGCAAAATAGTTTCTGAATGTTCGAATTTCTTTTATTTCCCTGTGCCATTTTTTGTGTTTACCTTGTTCCCTATTGTTCGAGTGTACACAGTTTGCTCCAGTTATAACAGTGAACCTGGGTTTGTTTCATTCAGGCTGGTACAAAATTTATTGGATTTGTGTGTTGGTTAGACAATTTATAGTTTGATTTGCTTATTATCAGATTCACCGAAGAGTGAGTTATCTTGATAATAGTTTTGATATAAAAATGGCGCCCAACGATTTGGTTTAACCACTCTAATTTATTTTTGTTCTAACTTGTTCATTATTTTAAATCAGTGCTTATATATTACACAGCAATATGTATATGTGTATATATAGTTAGTTAGTTAGTCTACTTCAAATTATACCGTTATCCGCTTTGAAAAGGTACTTGTAGAACAAGGATTTACAAGCGACTTGTAACTAGGCTTAAAGTACCGGCCGCATTCAGGTAAATTTACATTCTGCGAAGAGGCTGAGGTTACGTAGTGGTTGTGACTCAAGCAAGAAGCTTAAATTATCTGTTTTTAATTCATTATTTAAGATTACCCTGTTTAGTTGATCTATTCTTATTTATGTTAAATTATGTGAAAATTAGCTTCCCAAATTAACTTGCATGAGTATTAAGTTTCTCTTCAGAGATTAGATTAGATCGTTGCCTTATTGTCTGCGTTAATGACATAATTTCTTCTGTGCAAAGTAGGCATTTATTTATATTTTATTTTAAAATGTGGACACCGTGGACTGATAGTGAACATTTAATTCGGCGAAAAGCATATCAGATGTACCGGGAACACTACTTGCTTACGGAAAAATTGTTAAATCAAAGATTGAATGAAGATTATATTGCAATAAAGTGTTCCGAAAATACATTGCTAGGAGTTATTTAATGTATTGGATTTAAACATGAAACTATAAATAAACGTCAAGTTATTATTGAATCATACAGATTACAACCATGGCGCCGCGAGTTATCACCAAAATATCAAAACACATCGCCAAGAAAATAGAAATATATGTTACTTAGGCGAAACTTGGCATGACTCCCACAATATTGTGTTTGTAAAGTTAGACAGAGAATTCTAGTCAATTTAAAATAGATACGTTAGGAAAATAGTTTATATATTTCATGTAATTATATTTCTATCTTGCAATTTTATTATTATTAAAAATGTAAATAAATATTTATATCTACATATATAAAATGGATTTTTGAAAATGTTGAACTTTCAAACCTTCAAACTTTCCATGTTTTGTACATTTTAGTCACTTACCATCTATTAGGACGGTCTATGTACTATCTGACGTACCTGGAAATAGAAAAAAAATTATTAGATATTAATTTTCCATTACGTAAGTATAGTATTGTTTCCATACGATTTCCGTTTTAATATAGGCAACCAACGCAACGCTAAGAATGTAATTTTTTAAAATAGATTACGTTCAATTCAATACATAAATTAGTATTAGAAGATATCACCTCGTGATACCAAACGTATTAAAATTAATACTTTCTGTGGCTTGCATGTAAATCAAAGCTAAGGGGGTAGAATTTCTAGAAAAAATTTAAATCTGTCTATCTACTACCTAATAATTAATTTACTTGATTAAGCAAAGAAAATTGTACTGTAACTTTGGTTGCAAAATTGCAGTATTCTCCTATTATATACAAGGATTCCCAGTACACAGAACGAAAAAAAAAATACATAGGAAAGAAATTATATTGTTGCACATTGAAATTTGACTGTATTATTGTCATTCAGTATTGTTGTGGATTTAATTATTATTTCTTTTTGCTCAATTTTTAAAATAAATCATATTTGTTGTTTGGCAATATTCCATTAACAATTGCTAATAATAATTCAGCTTTCATTTTTTAAGTGAGTATTCTGGGGCTATAATTTCCGCAGCATTTTATCTATAAGTCAGCCTGCTGGGAATCCTTGTAAAATATGTAATACGAAGTAGTCTTATTTATAACTATCTAAGTCTAAGTTTTCAAATATCATAAATAGTAACTATAACAATTATTAATTCATAACTAAACTGGTAAGTATATAAAAGAGGGATCGCTGATTTACAATGCAGTCAAAATATTTAGATATCGTTGTTTCTTGTGATATAGGGTTGCCTATTTTCTAAAGTACTCTCAAATGGACCACTCTGTGTTTTAAAACCTTACTGTTAGTAAGTATTTATAACGCTTGGATATTACAAACATCAGCTAAATTTATAAGCGAACGTCTTGCTTGTGTTATTATGAGAATAAAATAAATTTTCTATGGACTTTTAAATTAAAAATGAATAAAGAATACTATACGATTTACAAACAGTTAAGTTATCGTGCTTTCTAAACCGAATTGTCCATCAGTCTATACTAAACAAACCATGTAAAATTTCAAACTGAATAGCAGAATTTTAAGAAAACAGGTGCAAATGTTATCTGTCATCCATGGCGTTACGCATAACCTCACTATAAATTGTCAAATTTACAGTATGCGGTTACTCTACTAAATAGTATCTACAGGGTGATTACAAGATCTTGTAACATGTACGTAGGTTTCCATTTCGCTTAGATAAGTTTAGGGTGCATGTTGCATGAATGGTTAGTGTGTAAGGGACGCCCGCACCCTCTAAAGTAATGCGAAAGCGGTTCTGGGGAGAAAAAAAGAAAAAAGTTACGATAGCTGTACTAAGAAACTACAATGAAACTATTTACTAATAAATTCTGCCATAGGTACAAGATAGCATAAAATGTTATGTTAACAATAAAAACAACAAGAAAAATAAATTAAATAAAAACAGAAAGGAAAACAGTAATGAATGACATAATAAATGTTCAAACTGCTGTCCACCTTGCTGTTCACGTAAGTCAACACGCCGCTGGGAATTTCTAACACGAGTTAGCATGATTAAAAAATTCTTTCATGTAAATCTTTCTGAGTTTCGTAGATGTCGTTTTCCCTTTACCTTACAGAAAGAAATCTAACGGAGTCAAGTCAGGACTACGTAGAGGCCAAGGCACCTCATACAATTAATCTGGTATGGAATGTTTCATCTGGGTAGTTTCTTACAATTATGTGGACGTGGACTGGTCTCTGTCATTTTGAAACCTAAGCTCTTTAACATAAAGAGGAATGTTTTCTAGAAGTTCAGGCAAATCATTTTAAAAAGCCGTAACTACATTTCCCCATTCAAACTGCCCTCAAAGAATTGGCGACCAACGATAAAGTCAACGATACCACATTACCACATTAAAAATTCTTTGAAAGTTTGCTTCCCGAATACAGTGCGGGTTATTTTGTGAATAATAATGGCAATTGCGTTTATTTACACATCCATTGCAACTAAACGTCACTTCCTCAAAAAATAGAATATCTCTCATATTATAGATAAAGTGGTCGTTTCTTAAACATTTGCAGAAATTCACTCCACGTGGGAAATCAGCCTCAGTAAGATGTGATGTGGTACGGATGAAACCAGTTTGCTTCTAAAATGTTAAATACTGAACTTTGGCTATAGCCTACAGTTCTTGCAACTGCTCGTTGGCTTATATGGGGATTACAAGTTGCTTGTTCAATGACTGCCGCTTCAGCTTCTACAGTTGTGACATGTCGTTGTCTTACTTACCTTTGGCTTGGAAAACTGTCCATATTGCCGCAAATTTCTTTACAAACGCCTAAAGGCATTATGTGATGGGAGGGGTATATCTGGGTATCTTTGTGCATATCGTCGTACTGATATGTCCGCCACCCCTCTGCATTCTCCCAAAATCAACATCATATCCGTTTTCTCGTTATTAGAATGCATTGAAACTGATTGTTATTACCACAAGAAACTATACAAATCAAGAACTTTGTATAGGTTTGTTAAGTTTTGACAAAACAGCAGTTAACATTTGTCTGCCCAAAGGATACTTAACGTAAAAATTTTTATAGCTAATAAGGAAACCTAACTACGTGAGAGGTGTAGCCTATCTACTTGTTACGAGGGTTGCCTTGTATATTTTGGGATTCGAGAACAAAAACAAATATTTATCATCGAAAACGGCTTCATTGTTTTTTAAAATATTCTCCATGAAGATCAATACACTTTTGCATGCGTGTGAACCAATTTTCGAAGCACTTTTTCCACTCCGATTGAGGTACCTCCAAAACATGCATTTTGAACGCATCAACCGCTTCTTCAGCTGTCGAAAAACGTTGACCTCGCGATTTATTTTTGATGTTCGGGAATAAAAAGAAGTCAATGGGTTCCAAATCAGGACTACACGGCGGATGACTCATCAAATCGACGTTTTGAGTACTCAAAAAGTCATTTGTACGAGCCGATGTGTGAGAGCTCGCATTGTCGTGGTGGAGAATGATTCGTCTTCGGCGGTTGGTTTTTGATATTTCTCCGAAGACTTGTGGCAAACAAATGGTTGTGTACCATTCAGAATTGACCGTTCTACGGTGCACCAATGGTACGGTTGGTTGGTCCAGTTTTTCCGAAAAAACAAGCGACCAGTGACGACTTTTGTTGGGTTTGGCTGGCCTTGGAAGACCCATACAGTCGGCTGCTGTTTACTTTCGGGCTCATACGCGTAGATCCGCGATCAATTTTTTTGAGCATTTCTTGCGACCAATTGACACGAGCATGCTTTTGAGTGATTGTCAAATTATGTGGGATCCAAAGCCAACAAATCTGTTTTGTGGCAAATTGTTCATGCAATATTGAATGTATGCTGGTGCCACTAATGTCCAAGGATACCTCAATCTCCCGATAATTCACATGACGATCTTGCAGTATCAGTTCACGTACCGCATCAATGTTTTTCGGAAAAACAACCGATTTTGGACGACCTTCACGAAATTCGTCGTTGAGCGAATTACGGCCCTGATTGAATTCGGTAAACCATCGATAAACACTGGGCCTTGATGGTGCTTCATCTCCAAAAATCGAATTAAGTTCATCGATGCACTGTTGTTGAGTAAATCCACGTCGAAAGTTGTAAAAAATAATCGCACGAAAATGTTCACGATTTAATTTCATTTTTTGGCCGATATGAATTTTTCAAGTTACTGTAAACAACACAAATATCGCTCGTACGTCAAAACGTTCTGAGTATGTATACCGTTAAAAAAGTCAAACTTTACGATAGAGACGTCAGTTGCCAGATGGCAGCACTAGGGTTGCCCAATTCCAAAATATAAATGGCAACCCTCGTACAAGATAAAATGACTACACGCATATACAGACCCATAGGAAAGAGTGGAAAGAGAGTGAAAGGTGTTATTGTCGATGTCGTCTAACTTCTATAAGTTCAAATGTTTAGGAAAATAGTATTAGAAAGAGAACCTTCACTTTATTATACAGGTGCGGTCAGCTATGTTGTCCCCTCTTATGCAACCCAACATACATATAGCAGGTCAACTAAAATAGCATTTTCTTTAATTTAATTAAATTGATTTATGTTGCCTACTAAGTCTAGCTGATAATGTGTTTAATTTTTGACGTCTTGAAACTTCTTTAGGAAACGAAGGCAAAGATATAGGTCCGAAATGATTACGAACATGTAAAATGTACTAGCGGTATTAGAGGCATTGAATGAGGATCCTCGTGTAAGTTAAAGAGATTTAAGCACAAATGTGGGGGGTATTAGACGAAATTCAGTTAGAATTCTGAAAACAAATGTATTTTATTTCTATCATGTTTTTCTGGTGCACGACCTGCAGGTAAATAACACAAACATGATAGCCAGCTGTAACTTCTGTTGGATTGTTGGGAATTAATTAAAAGATGTATTTGGAGGAAGTTGAATTGGAAGAGGAGCTGTGCATCCATGGCCACCAAGAAGCTGTGATATCACCCCACTAAACTTTTTCTTTGGGATATAATTAAATAAATAGTATACCGAACTTTGGTAGTAAATGAGCTCGATTTATAAAATACAACATAATAAAAATCTAGGCGTACATATTAATTACACCTAACACGCTTGCTTGTATTCGAAGATCATTTTTAAAGCAAATTAGATAATATTTATATCGAAATAGATGGAAACAATTTTTAAAATTTACAGCATTAAATAAGACTGCGCATTTATTTTTTGTAGTTGTTCACTTGTTTGCTTTATACTATAGTATGGTTGCACCAATGAGTACTTTTCTTTTTAAATACTACTATAATTAATATTAGTAAAACTGTTAATGATTAATAAGAGATTAACTTGTAATAGAGCAACTATGATCCATTCGATACCATAAAAAATTTAGCAATGTCAGTTGCTAGCCCACCTTGTATGTTAAATAGTACAAACTGAGAAAATTAATATCAGCTGTAAAAATGGTTTAACCGTGTGTTATAATTCTTTTGTAATGTAGGATGATATGTTAATTTAAATTGTGCCACTCTGTCTGGATTAGCCTTCTACTTTAATTGCCGCTTCATAGGAATTAAATTTCTATTTTAATTGCCATCCTCTTATGTCGATTACAGTTTTCGTTATATATTTTTTTAAGATTGAATTATGTTGACAGTTTCCCTTTGTAGGCTAGAATTGCCGATCCATGTTTTGTTCACGCCTGACCCTGGACGCTTTCTGGGAATTCACGTGTCATATTATTCTGGAGCCATTACATCACATTTCATCATATTTCGTAATATGGTGCAATCTTTTGGGTAATGCGTTTTGCGCCGTGTTAGTTCTTCAGTTAGTCAGTCTTCCATCTTCGTTAGCTCCCGTCTTCCCAAAGTCCATCTACGGTGGCGGGGGGGCGGCGTAAATAAGTCGACTGCTGCAGGGACGGCTTGGGTTTTCGATGGGTGTCCATCATGTGTGATTTTCCTTTCGCTGTTTTACCGTGGGGTGAAAACAGAACTACTCGGTGCGACGAACGTATCGAAATTTTGGCCCTTGAGGTTGACTCCATTCCATCTAGTCTTCAGGGGCGTGCGTGCGGATTTTCCTGCATCTTGTGAACGAAATTGTGCCTATCTCTCTCTCTATCCCATTCATCGGAAGCTAAGGTAAAAAACTAGTTTATTTGTGTGGTGAAAAGCAACCTTTTACGCGTAAACTTGCAAAATTCCCAGTAACTGAACCTTTTTTTATGTAACAAGAAGCGACCTTCAGTTGCCGATTGTCCTTTGTCGTATTACTAATTGTAAAAGCAATTTTTGTTATATTGTGTGATTCTTGTAAACTCCGACGCCACTGGCCACGTAGTTGTTTGAAGAAGGTAAATAACGTCCGCCAGCGACGTCGAGTTCTCCCCTTGAACGTTCAAATCAAAAGTTTGTAATATGGAACTATAAAATGACCATTTGCTGTCATTTTTTTCTACTTTTGTGATTTCCAATAATTTAATTATATGTGTTTTAAAATTTACCGCCTCTTTTTTATTATTGTGTATTTTGTATTTGTGTGTATGCATGAATTTTGCAAGCTTTCTAAACAGGAGGGAAGTACAATAAAGGTGAGTCCGATTCCCGTAAGCTGTCGGCATCTCGGTCTTCCACGAGATCCTATAATCAACTGTGATTTGGATACTCTGTACATAATCAGGAAGATTTCCTCCCGCGTAAGCGATTTCCGTAAACTCCCCCTACTCCTCTGAGCTAAGCTGTAGGCCTTTTTCCACCTATCCGATTGCGGGTCGACGAAAAAGCTCGTTTGGCCCGTAACAAGGTTAGGTTGTCAATTGTTTAGAAGGTTTATGTGGTACTTTTTTTAGATATCGCTGTAATATAAATAGTAGAATTTTGTTTGAATTATAAATTGTATTGTTAGCGTAAAAATCTGTTTGACATTTGTTGTTTTGGTTGCATATAACATTAGGCGCAGCGGATAGTTTATAGTACATTTTACAATGTCAATTCAGTATTTTATCAATTTCTTTATGCCGAATTCAGACAATGCTCCATGAAATTACTTTTATATATATTCCTGAATATGTAAAATTTCTCGATGCGTAAAATTCAGTGGATAAAAATTTATTTAATTTCAACTGGTAATATCTTTATAAATAAAATTTTTGTTAGTAGTAACTATAAAAGTATTACTGCAACTACTAAGGCACGGATAAAAATGTTTAGAACCCAGGCTTCAATTATGATTAATTAATTAAGCTACTTAAACGTTTTAATTTTTAGAGATGTTTCTTTTAGGAAATATCTTTAATTAATGTTGTATGAGCAGTTGGAATTGCGTTGCCGTTAGAAATGCGTTGCCATTAAGTAAAATTAAGATAAATTACCACGAGAAGCGCTGTAATGAGGAAATGATCCCTTGCCATTTATAATTTATATAAAGCTAGGCCTTGCTTTAAATGGAAAATAAATCCACGGTTATTCAGTAACGTGCCATGTCACTGTTCTCGTACTTACGTGCTCTCTCTTGGTAACTTATATACGGTGCGATAAGTATAACTTCACCACGGAACATAAACCGTGTGCTTTTGATTAATTAAACTTTAATTTTAATAAAATTACGAAGTGTTAATGAAGTTTCGAAACTTAATTTGTCGTCGTTATCCAATGGTGACTGTGACTACGTTTTCTTTCACTGTACTTTATTTTGTAATTTTTATGAGAAAGCTTTTGTAAATGAGCCAAACTTACCAGTTTGAAATACAAAATCATAATTACTGAAGTAAAACTTTGTAACGGGTGTGTGAAAATTAAATTGTTTGAAGTTGTTGGAAACATTTATTTGGGATTTTCAAGGAGTGATCTCTGTTGATGGCAGACTATTGCTCGACACTTTTGCACAATAAAGTTAAGCTGGCGATCAGGAACACACGGAAGAGAAGACAAAGCTCTGTTTGCTTTCTGCAGGACAATGCTCGTCCTCACGTCGCTGCAAGAACGATTGAAATTATAAACTATCTTCAGTGGAACGTTCTTCTTGCTACAAGGACACCAACCGAAAACGTAAGAGCTCAAATTAGACGATCTAGCTGGCTAGGAATTGTTTGTGTTTCTGCTAATATGACTATTATCAAAGAACTCTCCAAATAACTGAAAAGTCTTGTTGAAAATATTCATCTCGGAATTGGTCATCATGTACTTCATTGATAAATGGTTGCAACCTTTTTTCTCGGTATTTTTTCAAAAAGTTCAACTACTATTTCAGAATGTAGAGGCGCTTGGAAAGAAAAAATTAATACGGCTTTGTCTATGAAACCAGCTTCTTGACTGAAAATATTTTCCGGAATGTTTCTCGATTCAAAAACCGCAGACATAATTGTGGTTTTGTTCGATTATCCCCTGGTAACAATTCATGAACTGTGGTGATTCGTTGTGTATATATGTGAACAGTTTTGTGTAACATCCCGTAACATGTTCTCACAGAGAGGCGTATTTGTTGCAATAATAGAATAATAGAAGTGTGTGGCTTATTATCCATTGTTTCAGTTGCTGCTGCAACAACTTCATCTGTAATTTTAATAGACTGACCGCCAAGCTCTTACCATTCTTTGAATTTTTGTTTTCCATCAACTTTCGCACTATTTTAGAAGTAACTTGCAAGCATGGACGTTTTTCATTTAAACATGAAAACTATTTTCTACCGTAAAATGATCAGAATTGCCAATTATAAACAGATAATGACTTAGTAATCTCAGCAAAAGCAAAATAATATTACACATTACAAATTAAGGAAATCATACTAGACCAAGAAAGTTTGTAAATGGTAAATAAAAGGCAATAAAGAAGAATTAGACAAGCAGGCATATTAAATTCGAAATTGGAAAATATAATAAATAATAATCAGCATCAAGAGAAAAGCAAACTAATTGCTACAAGGAGTAGGCAATATTTAAAAGTTTTTCCATTTGCTTCTTTTACCATGGTTCGTTTTGCCTGTATTTTTTTATAGATTGTTTTGCTTCGTCTGTTCCTCGAAAGTCAGTCATTATTTACATTTCAAGAAATTTAATACATGAAGAGGTTACAGGTGTATTTCACAGTCAATATCAAGAGGAAGGTAAACTAACTAACTAAATATTATCCATTGTTTGTTTCTCTGTGGATTTTTTCCATGGTTTATTTTGTTCGGATTGTTCAGTAGATGGTTTTTGTTTGTCTATTTTTTTTAGAAAAGACGATATTTAAAGGTTTTTACATAGCTTATTACTCTGTGGACTTTTTCCATGGCTCGATTTGAAAGGATTTTTCAATAGATTGTTCTGCTGTGCCTGTTCCTGTAAAGTCAGTCACCTTAATACATATACAGTTTACAGATATATTTCAGAGTTAATATTAATAGAAACGTGAATTAACTACTACTCAGAGAACCTAATATTAAGAACTTTATCCAATATTTGTTTCTCTGTCAACTATATCCATGGCTTGTTTTGCGCGGATGCTTCAGTAGATTGTTTGATTACCCTAAAGTCGGTTCTTATTGGCATGAGAATCCAGACATACATATTAGAGTTGTACCTTCGAATGCATATCAATAGAAAAATAAACTAATTCATATGTGGAGAAAACAATATTTGAAGGTTTTTCCATAGGTTGTTTCTCTGTCAATTTTTTCCATGGCTGGTTTTTTCTGGATTTTTAGTAGATTGTGTTTCTTTGTCTGTTTCTCTAACGTTGATTTCTATTTACTTTTCAAGAAATTTTGAGTATATAAGTTAGAATCAATATCAGGAGAAAAATAAACTAATTGCTACAGGGAGAAGGCAATATTTAAAGGCTTTTCCATAGCTTGTTTTTTCTGTGGATTTTTTCCATGGCTGGTTTTCCTGGATTTTTCAGTAGACTGTGTTTCTTTGTCTATTCCTCTAAATGTTGTTACTATTTACTTTTCATAAAATTTAGTATATACAAGTTAGTATCAATATCAAGAGAAATATAAACAAATTGCTACGTGGAGAATACAATATTTGAAGGTTTTTCCATAGCTTGTTTCTCTGTGGATATTTTCCATGACTGGTTTTTCCTGGATTTTTCAGTAGATTGGGTTTCTTTGTTATTCCTTTAAATTTTGTTACTATTTACTTTTCATGAAATTCGGTATATACAAGTTAGTATCAATATCAAGAGAAAAATAGACTAATGGCTACGTAGAGAAGACAATATTTAAATGTTTTTCCATAGCTTGTTTTTCTGTGGACTTTTTCCATGGCTGTTTTTTCCTGGATTTTTCAGTAGATTGTGTTTCTTTGTCTATTTCTCTCAATGTTGTTACTATTTACTTCTCATGAAATTCGGTATATACAAGTTAGTATCAATATCAAGAGAAAAACCGACTAATTGCTACGTGGAGAAAAGAATATTTAAAGGTTTTTCCATTGCTTCTTTTCCTTGGATTTTTTCGATGGCTGGTTGTTCCTGGATTTTTCAGTAGATTGTGCTTCTTTGTCTATTCCTCTGAAGTTGATTACTATTTACTATTCATGAAATTCTGTATATACAAATTAGAATCAATATCAGGAGAAGAATAAACTAATTGCTACAGGGAGAAGATAATATTTGCAGGGTTTTCCGTAGCTTGTTTCTCCGTGGTTAATTTCCATGATTGGATTTTTTAGTAGATTGTGTTTCTTTGTCTATTCCTCTAAATTTTGTTACTATTTATTTTTCGTGAAATTCTGTATATACAAGTTAGTAACAATATCAAGAGAAAAATAAACTAATTGCTACGTGGAGAAGACAATATTTAAAGGTTTTTTCATAGCTTGTTTTTCTGTGGATTTTTTCCATGGCTGCTTTTTCCTGGATTTTCAGTAGATTGTGTTTCTTGTCTATTCCTCTGAAGTTGATTTCTATTTACATTTCACGAAATTGTGTTTAGACAAGTTAGAATCAATATCAGGAGAAAAATAAACTGATTGCTACGTGGAGAAGACAATATTTAAAGGTTTTTTCATAGCTTGTTTTTCCGTGGATTTTTTGTATGGCTGGTTATTCCTGGATTTTTCAGTAGATTGTGTTTCTTTGTCTAAAGTTGGTTTCTATTTAGTTTTCATGAGATTCTATACATATGTGTTAGAGTTGTATATTACAATCTATATGAAGAGAAAAATGAATTAATTGCTACATTGAGAAGTCAATATTTAAAAGTTTTTACATAGGTTGTTACTTTGTGTACTTTTTCTTGGCTGGTTTTGCTTAGTTTTTTCAATCGATTGTGTTTTGCTTGCCAAGTCTTCTAAATTCGGCTCCTGTTTAGTTTTCAAAAGATTCTATACATAGACGTTGGAGTTGTCCCATAGAATCAATATTAAGTGAAAAATAAACTAATAGCTACGTGAAGAAGAAAATATTTAATGGTTTTCCATAGTTTAGCTTGTTTCCCTGTGGATTTTTTCCATGGTTGGTTTTGCCTGGAGTTTTCAATAGATTGTGTTTCTTTGTCTATTCCTCTAAACTCGGTTACTATTTACTTTTCATGAAATTCTATATGTAGATGTTTTATATATCACAAATACCAGTGGTCCTACAATTGATCCTTGTGGAACCCCGTGAGAAATCAGTTTAGGATTTGCATAATAATTTCCTCAAATTCCCATACATGAGTAATTGTTACACATATAGCTAACATTAGTTTCAGAACATTTTTACGAACAGCATAATATCGTAATTTATTTAGTAATATATCGTGATTAATTAAATCATTTGCCAAAAAATAATATTGAGGATAGTATTTTTAATAAAAGGAGAGTTTGTTTAGAGCCGCTTCAAAAAGTTTTGGTAGTGATGATCAAATAGTTAAGGGCGGGACGCTTTCAGTTGTAACATTAGTAACACAGCGTATTAGAGGTGGTTTCGTAAACTATGGACTGTTCAAGGACGTGCTGTTTCCATTTCATAGGCTACTAAAATGACGCTGTTTTGTATAATACTCTCCAAGTATCTACAGCTTTGGCGCCAGGGATGTGTTAATACCATGTGTGCGTACCATCTAAAATCTTAATTAAATTCTCAAATTAATAACATATCCTGCCTGGATAATTGACTCTATTCAGTAAAATGTGTTTAGTGTAATTTTGCAACGCCATACCTCCTGGAATATCTCAATAAAAATGAGACAACAGCATCTACTAGATTAGTAAAATTAGTTATATAAACAGTAGAAAACAAGCCAAACATTTAACTTAGAGTTAATTTGAAGTGGGGTAATGGTATCGTTCTGTAATGTTGTGTAAAAACACTCTACTGTCTGTAATATACTTGAAATTAATGGCTATTATACTGTTTAATTAAAATTACACTTTCTTTACAAACGACAATGCTAAAATGCTTTCATTTTTCATTTTCTGTTTACTGTTTCAATCATCTTGACACTCGAGAGCTTTCCTTTTTATCTAATGTTGATAAAACAGACAAACGAAGCGGAAATTTAACGTTAACGGAAATACACTGTTCTTGTGTAAGAATAAAAATTGCATGACATCAATTTGATGTTAGAAAAAGCTTGAAATATTGGTTGTGTACAGTGCGTTTATCCGCTGTGTTTACATCATGTAAGAAGTACTTATATGATAAGCCGTTTAGCTTTTAAGACTAGTCATATCAGTATTAAGAACACTTAACATTTACGATATCTGTTTAAAAAGTAATATGTTAAATGTATTATTTATATGTGAAATGCTTTTCAGATATGTGAAATTATTGACTGACTACTAAAATTAGTTTATCATATGAAATTATTTTTTGGTATCTGAAACTAAAGCGCCACATTCAGTACAAATACTAAAAAAAGGCATTCAATTGTATCTTACTGTATTGTATTGTATATTATTGTATTTCTCATCCAAGTGCTGTGTCGCTTCTCATTCGAAATATATATAATAGTTAAATTACAATATTGCTGAGTGCATTTAATTTTAAATATGTAACGGAACTATATTCAAATTTCAGGTTGCCATTTTTCTTCTACCAGATGAGTAAAACGCTTTAATACAACTTTCTGTATGAATTAAAAATATCAGTATGATAAGAAGATATGGTGATAACTATCTTGTACTTCTGATGAGAAATTCATTGCAGATATCAGTAATTCATTTCAGATATATGAAACTAACTGCATCATTTTACTATAGGCCCATCATTTTGTTATCCCATCTATATAAACTGTTCACTAAGATCATATGTAATAGAATATCAAGAAAACTTGACGAGTATCACGTGAACAAGCTGGCTTTAGATCCGGATATAGTACTGTTGACTATCTGCAAACGGTCAGGCTCCTGATCGAAAAATGTACAGAATACCAGAAACCACTGATCATGACATTTATAAACTTTCAGAAGGCTTTTGATCAAATAGAGATATGAGCCATACTTCACGCACTTGCGAATTGCAGGGTCGACTCCAGACATTCCTCCCTGATAAAAAATATATATAACGAAGCTACCTCATGTGTGAAGCTAGAAGACAAATCTGCCAAGTTACCCATCGACTGAGGCGCCGTCAGGGAGATACCGTATCTCACAAGCTTTTCAACCTAGCCTTGGAAAATGTCGTCAGAAAGCTGGAATGGGAATCAGTTGGAGTAAATATTGACGGCGAGTATTTAAACAACCTCAGATTCGCCGACGACATTATCCTAATATCCGAGGGTGATGAATAAATGCGTATTATGGTAGAAGACCTAAGAAATCAATCCAAAAACCAGGGGTTGTAAATGAATATAGATAAATGTAAAATTATCTCCAACCTACCAGAACACGCGGAGGACGATTTCGACACGGAGACGGTCGATAGTTATATCTACCTGGGGCATAAAATAATGTTAGGCAAGGAATACCAGACTGTCGAAGCCGACATACGCATATCTATGGGGTGGGCCACTTTTGGAAAGTTTAGTCAAAAATTCAGAAGCGACATCCCGGTATCCCTTAAAAGTAGAGTTTTCAACTAATGTGTCCTCCTGGTTCTCAGCTATGGCGTGGAAACAACGACTCTGACCAAAAGATCCACAAAAAGGTTCCGGGTAACATAACGTGCTATGGAAAGGGCGATGCTCGGCATCTCACTTCGCGACAGAGTCATGAACGAAGTAATAAGACAGAGAACAAAGGTAACCGATGTCATCATTACAGTTGCCCAGTCTAGGTGGAACTGGGCGGTATACGTGGCAAGAAGAGGAGATGACAGGTGGACGAAAAGAATTTCACAGTGGAGACCTAGAACATCCAAAAGACCACGCGGTCGTCCACCAAAAGGTGGACTGATGATATAGCTTCCATAACCATAAAAAACTGGCAGCTATGCGGATAAGACAGACTAAGATGGGGGCATGTGGCAAGAAGAGGAGATGACAGGTGGATGAAAAGAATTTCACAGCGGAGACATAGAACATCGTAAAGACCACCCGGTCGTCTACCAAAAAGGTGAACTGATGATATAGCTTCCATGGCTGGCAAAAACTTGCAGCTATGCGGACAAGCCACACTATGATGGGGGCATGTGGCAAGAAGAGGAGATGACAGGTGGACGAAAAGAATTTCACAGTGGAGACCTAGAACATGCAAAAGACCACCCGGTCGTCCACCGAAAAGGTGGACTGATGATATAGCTTCCATAACAATAAAAAACTGGCAGCTATGCGGATAAGACAGACCAAGATGGGGGCATGTGGCAAGAAGAGGAGATGACAGGTGGACGAAAAGAATTTCACAGTTGAGACCTAGAACATCCAAAAGACCACCCGGTCGTCCACCGAAAAGGTGGACTGAAGATACAGCTTCCATAACCATAAAAAACTGGCAGCTATGCGGATAAGACAGACGAAGATGGGGGCATGTGCAAGAAGAGGAGATGACAGGTGGATGAAAAGAATTTCACAGTGGAGACCTAGAACATCGAAAAGACCACCCGGTCGTCCACCAAAAAGGTGAACAGATGATATAGCTTCCATAGCCGGTAAAAATTGGCAGCTATGCGCACAAGACAGACTAAGATGGAGGCATGTGGCAAGAAGAGATGACAGGTGGACGAAAAGAATTTCACAGTGGAGACCTAGAACATCAAAAAGAGCACCTGGTCGTCCACCAAAAAGGTGAACTGATGATATAGCTTCCATAGCCGGTAAAAATTGGCAGCTATGCGCACAAGACAGACTAAGATGGAGGCATGTGGCAAGAAGAGGAGATGACAGGTGGACGAAAAGAATTTCACAGTGGAGACCTAGAACATAAAAAAGAGCACCTGATTGTCCACCAAAAAGGTGAACTGATGATATAGCTTCCATAGCCGGTAAAAATTGGCAGCTATACGCACAAGACAGACTAAGATGGAGGCATGTGGCAAGAAGAGGAGATGACAGGTGGACGAAAAGAATTTCACAGTGGAGACCTAGAACATCAAAAAGAGCACCTGGTCGTCCACCAAAAAGGTGAACAGATGATATAGCTTCCATAGCCGGTAAAAATTGGCAGCTATGCGCACAAGACAGACTAAGATGGAGGCATGTGGCAAGAAGAGGAGATGACAGGTGGACGAAAAGAATTTCACAGTGGAGACCTAGAACATCAAAAAGAGCACCTGGTCGTCCACCAAAAAGGTGAACTGATGATATAGCTATGCGCACAAGACAGACTAAGATGGATGGTGGATGTAATAGGCTAATATGATGATGATGATGATGATGATACATATATATATATATATATATATATATTATATATACCGGGTGTCCAAAACCTACCGGCAATATTTCAAAGATGAATTCCAGAACTTACTTAGAGTCGAATAGTCCCTACATTTTTATTGTTTTATTTACAATAAATGTTCACAATTATCTCCACTGTGGTTGATGCACAAAGCCGCACGTCGCAGAAGAGACTGCTGCGTTCTTACGTAATATGGTTACTGGGTTATTCCTATTAATATCGGCAGCCTGCTGTATTCTTTGGCGTAATTCTTCTACCGTGTGCACTTCAGTTGCATAAACAATCCGTTTCGTGTGATCCCAAAGATAAAAATCTAATGGGGTCAGGTCCGACGAACGCGGTGGCCATACTACGGGTCCTCTTACTCCAATCCATCTTCCCGGAAAATGTGCATTAAGCTAAGCTCTAACACGAAGACATTGATGTGCTGGTGCTCCATCGTGTTGATGTCCTATTAATACTAATTTCGGTAGCTTTAATAAAAACATAAAACTGTTTGACATTATAGCAATTTTAATTTAATATAAATGTCAGATATTACAAATCAATTTAAGATGTTTGATAACAATTTCCCATATTTGAAATATATTTACTGACATATAATGAATTGCACATATATTTAAATGGAACCGTCTTTACTAGTTCTGTTGGAAAATAAAAGCCGCTTACCTTATATTCCTCGATTATATGTTACTTATGTTGTACAGCGCGATCGAAAATACTTGAGGGGCGCGTGACATCGATTTAGTTCAACTATTACCAACAATTCGTTCAGTTTTCTTCGGGAAGCTGTTGTTTATCAATATTTACATACCCTGAGCCCATTTTGCATGTAAACGGTCACTTCTATTGGTATCGTTTCATATGTATTTTGTTTCTGTTTTTGTAATTCTATTACAATACCAATTTTTTAACGGCTAAAAGGTAATCGGTAGTTAGTCTCTAGTAAAAGAATCAAATGACGAAGTATAGTTTTGAATAAGAATACCAAGTGTGTAATTTTGGAACAACACGGTGTTCATAGTAGAGCAGAGTAAATTTATTTTACAAGCTCATTTTTGATCCGTAGTACGAGACCAAAATGGTGATTGGCAGCACTTCTATCGTTCTTGCGTCAATCAATTACAAGAGCCATCTTCCAACGAAGCAATCCGCTATGAAATTTTCAGTCAGCACATGCATTGTATTGTTCAACGGTACTACAAAACAGGCAGCGTGTTTACAGACAAGTCTAAGAGTACGGCATCTGTATTAACGGAAGACATAGTTAAGAATATTCAGTACCGGGCGAATGTAAGTCCCCACCAAGATGTTTCTCTCGTGAAAAGAGCAATGGCCATAATGTTATTACTGTAACTGAGTTACTGAACATTTACATTGTAGGTTTTATATGCAGCTCTTGTCAGAAGGCTTGCAGAAAGGTATTGCATAAATAAAGTCATTCCTTCAAGAGTTGCTTCCTGCCGATTTTCAAAAACTTCGACGAACTATACTGTACATGATCGTGGCTAAGTAAACTTTCAAAACTATCGTACGTAGCCATTTGAAAATGAAGTTTTATGTTTGAGACGTTACAAATTTGTATGCACCTCTAGTGCCATATTTTGCAACTTTGTAACTACAAATAATATTATTTCTACAGACGCGTTAAAGAAGTAAGAACTATCTTTTAGATATATACAAATGACTTTTATTTAAGGTACGCCGTTTCATTAGGAAATTACAAATTTCCTAAGGGTTAATGACGTAATATTTTACGATAATCTACTCGAACTTGAGAAAGCACAAGCAGTAGTAAAATTTTTAAAGCAAGGTGCAAAAGTCGTAAAAGGTCTATAAAAGGAAGAACAGGGAGCAGCAATTTACCGTTGTTAAATAAGGCGAACCGCTGAAATAATTAAAAAGGTAAATCATGAAGAAAAAAAGAGGAAAAGCAAAACATGCAATAAAAATATCCGGTTTATATCTGTGTAGAGTCCTTTATTTTAAGGTTTGTTAAATGTATATAAAGTTGTAACAAATTCAGTTTGGAACTTCGCCTTATACAGGGTGATTCAACAGTGCGAGAACAGACCATTACTTTAATAACGAAAACACTCAAACATTTTAATAAAAAAATTTCTGCAGTATGCTACGTAAAAAACGGCAGACTAAACATGTGTATGAACCAGTAGGCTACGTCCCATTCTTTGTTTAATATTTGATGTAAAGAAATAAGCTGAGCCGAAATTTTGTTTTGTAATGTAGCTTTTGGTTTTAACATGCTTATTTAAAGAGAATACTAAGAAAACAATAGTTATATGATTACACCCTTTTGAAGGCTACTATTTACACATATTTAAAATTTAATTTTCTTAAATGGAATGGTTAGTTTTACAACCCTTTACCACCAACTAATTTTAGACCCAATATTTCTTATTATTTATTTTATTTTTACATGGGTATCCAGAATGAACTAACATTACTTATACGTAAATTTACAACCAGTTAACTGCTAATGCTATTTTAATTTATTATAGAGATTTGTAGATGGCATTATTATTATTTTTAAATTTAGTGTTTTACTGTATACAATACAAAGTAATGAAACATAACTAACCGAACACCTCATCTGAGGCTGTGCTGTGTCTTGAAACTTATTTCTAACAATACTGTAAACCCATGTTCTGAAGTATTTTTTGTATTTAAAAGGTGTAGCGGACGCATATAGGTTTAGGCTCTACTGCGATGGCGTTTGGGGTAATGAATAGTTGAGACTCCATGAAGGGATAGGGAATTAATGTATAGGTACGGAGTTCGAGATTACGTATTAGGGTGATTAAATAGACATCTTATCAATATAAGTATTATCTTGAAATACAGTGGTGAAAAAAAGTTTTGCATCACCCAAGAAAATAATAATTTCTTGAAGTTTAGCTACATTTTTGGTACAGGTTCCAAAAATTATTTTTAAATATTATTTTTAATGACTATGTCAACAACTAATCTCCTGATTAGGTGCTGTAGTGCGCGTGCACTACATTTATCGGGTTGCTTTGTTTGGATTGGTCGTGCACTACATTTATTGGGTTGCCTTGTTTGGATTGGTATGTTTTTGTTATTTGTTTACTAAGTTACCATTTTACGATTCAATAAACAACACGTTCTCCCAAAAGCTCGTTTGAATTCTAATATACAGTATCTGGTATCAAAGCAGATCTCTGTAGTACTTCGAACTCTACAAAAATTAATTAAGGTAAGTTCTTTCCTAAAATCAATAATTAGTTATCCGCGCATTTTCTAATGGGGTCATTAAAATGCATTTAACATGTAACTTGAAAGCATAATTAGGAGAAATACTTATTATGTTATGAGTATATATAATATATATATATATATATATATATATATATATATATATATATATGCTGTGGTTGGTTTCCAGGAATTCTTCCGCGTAGCAACTTCTTGGTCCTGGGACGGACCGGACTGGTTGTCTTGACGACGTTTCGGCAAAGTCACATTTGCCATCTTCAGGTCTTGTCGGATAACTTTCTGCTGATGCTTCTTGTAATACGACTGTTGACGTTCGTTTCTGCTGGAGCTATATATACTTCTTGCCCGTTCCGTGTGGTTGCGCTTTGTTGATTTCGCGCTCGGTTGCGTGTGACGGGACCGGCTATAGCTGGAACGTTCTGATTTTGTTCAGGTGGATTTGTGTTTTCTTGCTGGTTTCTGTAGTGTATTGTTTTTTGGCGAGAACCGGTTTCCAAGCGGGTGGTAGTCTTTGGGTGTCATCACGAGAATTTAGGTTTCTTGGGTGTTTCTCGATTTCTATTGCTTCCCTTATTATTCTTGATTTCAGGTGTCCTATGTTGGCCAGTACTTTGGTGTTTTCGAAAGCAATTTTGTGAGATGTTGTGCTTACGTGTTGTGCCAGTGATGAAGTCTTCTCGTTCTTTCGTACGGCATTCTCGTGTTCTTCTTTTCTCACATTGACTCGTCTATTCGTTTGACCTATGTATGTTTGATCGCAGTCCTGGCAAGGAATTTCGTAGACACCTTTATTCTCCAGAGGTATCCTTGTTTTGGGGTTTCGTAGAATGGAGCTGATCTTTTTGTTTGTTGTGAATGTAGTTTCCACATTGTGTCTTCGTAGAATTCTAGAGATTTTGTCTGTTGTTCCTTTGATGTATGGCAGGTGGGCTTTGGATGCAGGTTTTTCTTTTTCATCCTGTGGCTTAACTCGGCTGGGCTTAAGTGTATCATTGATGGTCTGGTTCTTGAAGCCATTTTGTAGCAGAGCTTTTCGGAGTTTCTTCATTTCTTGGTCTACATTTTCAGGGTCTGCGAGTCGTTGAGAACGAGTGACCAGGGTTTTGACCACTGATCGAAGTTGTGCTGGATGGTGGTGTGATTGCGCGTTGAGATAGCGGTCTGTATGAGTGGGTTTCCGGTACACCGTGTGGCCCAGGCTTCCGTCTGATTTCTTCTTGACCAAAACATCCAGGAACGGTAGTTGGTTTTCTGATTCCATAATAAATAAGTATTGGGCTGCTAGGTAATTCGATAAAAAACGATGAATTATGTCTTGAAAAACAAGTTAATTGCAGTTTGACCACCAAGGCGAAAGCATGCTATTTTTACAGCTTCGCTAAATCTGTATTTCGTGTTTATAATTTAGTGTTTTGAATTAAAATAAATGTGTTAATGTTTATTTTCATAAGTTTTTTTCTTCAACTTACGGCCGAGAGTTACGACAAATTCGAATTTCTTCGACAATTGGAAGTTGGCGTGGGTTTTATCAATTGTTTTATGGCACTTCAATTTATTCATGCACCAATCTTCAATTTATTTTGACAAGTTGACGCAAACGTCTGGGTCACTTGTGGAAAATGTGGAATCTACAAGAGATAATTAAAAAAGATTAAATATAAATAAATAAATAAAAGGAAGTGCTTCGAAACAATGAAATAAATGAAATTAAATTAAAAGGAGGAACTCAAATAAGGTATTTTACCTTGAAACAACTTGGAGGTTATGTGCAGGAAATTATTCATGCAAGTTTTATAAACAATTAATGGTGTATCCTGATTGGAAAGAAGCGTTGAGAGTTTAATTTATTTATGTATGGCCCAGATTCGGATACAACAAACAACAATTAACTGTAACATTTTGGTTTAACACACCCCTATAGAACTTGTTTGCTGTTTTCGTTCGTGGAATTCATCACGTGCTAAAGGACTGGTTGAGCCAAAGCTGACTGATTTCAAAATTCAAGGCAGGAGTGGAGTACACCAAAGTTGCGATCAGATAAATAAGGTGGGTGTTTCTTATAAAAAAAATTAACATTTGGAAGATTAAATAAAATAATAACGGCTGTTTTATTATGTGTATGTTGGATTACGAATTTGAATAGTATTTTGTGTCATTTAAGGGACAGCACTAATAATTTTGAAATGAATTTTGTTAACTAATTTCTACGTCATACTTTTCTTGATTTTCTCTATGTTTTTCTTTGTGTGTGTACTTGCTTTGTTACTATCTACATGAGGTTATATAGTTCGACCAATTATAACAGCGACCCTGGGAGCTGCAAAACGCTTGGTGCAATTTTATTTGATTTCGTGTTGGTTAAACAATTTATGTATTTGTTTGTTTTGGATATTCATCTAGAGGAGGATACCTTGATTAAGGATTTGATATTGTTTTATGGCGCCTAATGTGTAGGTTTAACTAATGATTTAATTTATGTTTTGCCCAACAAACGTTATGAAATATCAATAGTATTTATTTATTTATTTAATTAGGAGGCACCGCACGGGAAGAAGATAAATGCTGGGTTGATATTAATTATCGGGGGATTTTTCTTTCATGTCGCTTAGTCGAGTCGGATACTTAAAATGGATTAACCGTATTATTAGTGTTTACAACTCGATACTAAACTTCGAAATGGATATCATCTGTCTGGAAACAAATGCTAATGATCTATAATCACTATATAATGCCTCTTTAGCTAAAAAACGAAGGCGCTCCAGTCGTGAATAACAGTTGAAAGTGCATGATGCAATGAATCCACTTTAGTAGAGTGAAATGCAAAGAAATACTCTTAGAGTGGGAAAGTTGAAAAGGTAAAGTCCGCATTTAATTATTTAATTTATAATTCTGTAGTCGTGCTCGAAAAGGGAGCGCCCCGATCACGATCCGCGGTGGGTCGAGTGCGAGAAACGCATTGGCCATTCGAGTCAGTAAAGTGAGTTGCTCCGTTGGGGCGGATGCATCCGACTGGGGCGACGCAGTTTGGATTGTTAGTTTAGGGTGCATGTTGTCATGAATGTTTTTAAGTATGTAAGGGAAAGCCCGCACCTCGAAGTAATGCGAAAGCTGGTTTCCGGGGGGGGGGGGGGGACGGTAGTATGAATGAGTGAGAAAAAAAAAGTCGTGCTCGAAAAACATCAGTGAGAGACGACAATGTATTGCGAAGGATGAGCATGCTCCTTGCCACAGAGCAAATGCTGTTCAATCTTGAATGTCGACTAATAAAGTTAAATGAATAGACTGGCCAGCACAATCCCTGGACCTAAATCCCAAAGAAAAAAATGGGTTTAAACTGCAATTTATCTTATTTTTGCAACTTATGCACAACTTTTTCACACCACTGTAAATGTTATTCTATTAAATTTAAATGTCCTGAAACGAGGTGTGCCACAAGGGTTAGTTCTTGGTCCACATCTTAATAACAAGTTATTCCTTAAAGAGATATTTTGAGTCAACAGGTCTAAATTTGAAAGCAGAAAAATGTTAGTTTAGATTGCATTAGATACAAACATTTTGTTTTCTTTCTACATATTTATCCGCAAGAAAAGTATTAATTAGAATTAAGAGGTTTACAACATTTTTATAATAATGTATTAGACAAAAATAAGGCAGAGTAGATCTACAATTCAGCGTCTCAAAATACATTAAGGGGTGTTGTATAGCCACTCAACTACCCCTCTAAAGATGCGCCCGTCATGGTACATGAAACCAGAGAGAATATACATTTTACTATCCATATAATGTATTCAAAGCCTTAACTTCTATTAGCATTTTAACAGAGTTGATATAATTTGTATAAGAATCTTGTAATGTAACTTCGCGTTGTTATTATAATTTCAGGCTTTAATATGCACAAAATAAATGAAAACCCAAGTTTAAAACTCCTGCTGCTTAAATTATAGCGCGCGATAAAATAATTTTGTCGCTGCCGTCGATGGAATATAAAAATCAGTTCCTATTAACTAAAATTGCATTGCAGTAAATTCTAAAGGTTTTTTTTACTAAATACATATTTAATAAGCACTTTTTCGCAAAAATATATATAGGTATGTGTTTGAATACGAACTGTGAACGTTGATTAGCAAACCAACCTCGGTTGATCGTAATCGGAAATAATAAACATTTACGTGTTTCATTGGCAGTTACGCATATTTATAAAGTATATAACTTACATTTAGCTATAGTTCATCTATTTTTTTCAAAGAAAATGTGAAATTAGCAATAGTGAGCAGTCAGAGCAATCTCATTAATATGATATGATATCATATAAATAAATAGTTAGAAAATGCGTCTTGCTAAAGTTATCCAGGTATTGATACCAATGAATACAAAAGCGTTAGTTTCGGTAACACTAAGTTCACAAAAATCACAAATCAAACAATAACTAGTATTAATATTTTACGAAAGCCGCTAGAATTAGTGGAGGTCATGCATTGTAAGACCATTGACTTAACAAATGATTTGTAACAATCTGATGTTACATGTAAATGTTATTTTTCTCATTCTATTCACTGCGTTATAATCACTATGCTGGGCACATTTATCTAATGATTTAATAATTTAAAAAATCAAGTTATTTTTCGCACAATAGTTTGTTAGAACCATCCTTTAAATTACACTTCCCACCATCTCAGAAGTGAATTTGGGCGTCCTACTAAAAATGGAATAATCAGAGAAATACACAAACATAACAATATCTATACGAGTCCATCCAAGTAAAAAATTGAGAGATTATTCAGAGGGATGCCAAAGCATATACATATTCAGTGCATTATTTAACAAAAAATTATTTAGCTCGCTAATCAAATGTTCTTTTTATTTTGTAGAAAAACTATTAAACAAAGCTTAGAACGTACCCCACAGGTTCAGCTAGACGATTTCCCCGGATATAGTTAATAGTAAAAATAATATAAAATAAAAATAAATAGAAAGTGAAATATTAAGATACTCATAAAGTGTTTTCTTTTGGCAAATGTAAATTTATGCCTACAAAATAGGGGCAAAGCATTTTTCTCTTGTTGTAATATACAAAAGGCTTTATTAGTTCACATATTTATAAACTTCCGATTTTTATATTTTAGGTGCCGTCTTATATCATCGTCGAGATATCAATTTATGGATAAGTGTAGCATTTAAAAAAAATTAATTAAGAACTAGCCGCACCCGTGGGTTACGATCTACGCTTTGTATGGTAACTTAAGAAAAATAATAAATTAGATACGCCAAGATGTAGTTTATTAGCTTAATGCAGGACTGTATGAAATACAAGAGGACAAGCTGCCTATAGATAGGAACTTGAGAGAGCACTGCATTCATTCCTACCTTTCGAGAAGTCAACATATTTAAGATTTAATCAAAGAAATCTCCATTAACGTTAATATACTCCCTGCAACGTTCGCAAAGTTTTCTTGAAAACAGTCGGCAAAGGCGTCCGAAGAAACTGCTTTTAATTCGGTTGTTACATGTTTTTAAACATTTTATAACGAATGACGTAGGTGTACGTTTTGACAAAAAATATATTATATAAAGTCGAGTCTGGGTGGCATAGGTGGTTTTCTTAATTTTTCTTGTTTCGCAGCCTGTTGACCATTATGTACGACAGCCGTAGATCGCGTACACAGTATTTTGACGTACTAGTACGCCCCAGTGCTATCATTCTAAACCGAATGACGTACATGTACGACCAGTGTATCATGTGCAGGCGCGAAGCTGCTGGAACAATACGTAATATATTATGCAAGCCATCTCCGTCTAAACGCTAGCCAGGCAGTGTAGAGAATATATTCCACGCTTTGGCCTGAAAGGGTTAATCTATTTTAAGTTCCGAAATTGTTTCACTTTGAGAACAGTATTCACTTTCGGAAAGAGAAAAAGTATGCTGGTGCCAATTGAGGTAAATATGGTGGAACCTTGGTCTCAAACATGGTGGTGCATTGGCATCATGATTTTATAATCAGTGCAGAATGGGCAGTTGCATCATAGATTAAGAACCAACTACCCTTTTCTTGAATTTGCGGTCGCACTGTAAAAATGCGCTGTAGTGATCGCTTCAACACGTTATCGTAGATATACTATTTATTGCTTATCCTTCAGTCACTATTCCTTATGAATCTCACTGTAAATCGGCGAAGGTAATTAACTTCATTTTGATTCTGGATGCTTGTAAGCGAAACCTTTTGGGCCTTAGTGATGATTTTATAATTTACTGTATGATCTGGCCCTTCGTCTCAAGATCGTGCTGGAACCTGCATTACACATCATCAGTGACCAAGTAGTTAAATAATTCTGTTTTGTAAGAAGCTTACGTATGGTGCAACTATTTTATGTTTTTGCTTATCCGTAAAACTACCAACGACGAATTTTAGCGCAGAACCTTATCTTTTCCAAATCTTCCGGTAAAACATGTCTCCTTCCTGAAGTTTAATTAGCTGCCATCATTAGGAAGGTTGTACGGCGGCCATTTGCTACAATTTTACGCAACTGAATTGGAATTTCGAGATATTGACGGACGCCCGGTTTTAGCGTTATCTTGTATATCCTCACGTCCATTTTTGCAACGTCAAACCACACTAGTTTAGTAAATGTGATATCACCATACCCTGTTTGAACATACGCTTCTGTTGGAGTCTTCCCTTATATATAGCAAAATTTAATATTCACTCGTTGCTCCATGACGACTGACAGAAATACAATGTACACAGAAACTAACAGCTGTTTTATTTTCACTTGACCACTCTGTATTAATAAAACTGTAAACCTTTGTATGTTGTTTTACTTCTGGGTCATTTCACTCTACTTCACTGTAGCAGAGTGAATCCAGGAATTAAATTGCTAAACCTTGTATGCGGTAGCTTGCATAAATTCTGAGAAGGTGTACATTCATTTCTTGTTCAACTGCAATGATCGTGGTGTAGGACCAATAGTGGTCGTGATAATTTTCCTGCATTAAAAATGTTTCTCAGAAGAGAAACTCTCTATAGATAGACGTCAACAGGCGCGTGGTGGGACCCTCTATGTATCAATAAGATTATCGTATCAAGTTTAAAAGTGAAATTGGAAACCATGTATTACAGTTACATAGAAATGAATGCGTTCTATAGTTCCTAATGAATATATGAAACAAAGCCAGAAGTTGTTTTATTGGTATTATCCTGATAAATTGTGTAGTATTTCAAGTTAAAAATTCACACTGGTTCCTAAATTAGATTTCAGATTCCGATTTCTATCTCAATTATTTGAATAATTTTAGCGAGTTATAAAAGAGTATTGAAAATGTGGGTCTTCAATTTCCAGCTACATCTGACGGAACTATCGATTAGAGTTTCCCCGCAGTAGTATCACTAATAGCAGAGTTAATAGGAAGCCTAGAGGCCTTAGTAATAAAATGTAATCCATTACATCCGCATTGGTATCTTCAGTCGTCAGAAGTTATTTCTGTTGTAATTATAGGGGATAGTAAGAAATGGGGTTTTTGGAGTACATCATAGCTACAAATTATACTAAGTCGCTTGTAATATATTTTCTAAAAGGAACTGTTCCAATCTGTTTAGTAGTCTTGTTAAATACAGACGCATAAGTTCCACACATGCGAAATATACGTAATTTAGATTGACTCGCACGTCCATACCAGTAGCTGTTTGACTTTCAAGAATACACTAGAACGGTCTGATGCGAGTGCCACTCCATAACACAATGTTCAGGGTGCCTTTTCTTGTTTAAAATTTTTCCTTTGTTTGATATGAAACAAATCTAAATGTTTTAACAAAATGTTGGGGTAGTACATACAAAAATTTTGTTGAAGAAGTATAATTTAGATCTTATTTTTTCAGAACAAGCTATTCATATATTTCTTGATTAACTTCTTCTTCTTCTTCTTCACTTCAAAGATTAGGCTAAATAGCCTGTTTCGCCAACCGGCCAACCATCAGGACCTGTTACTTCCCTGTTCTTCATCTTTCTCATAGTTTCTACAATTTCTTTCATTTCTATATTGTCTATTGAGGATTCTTCTATATGTGTTATTCTCTCCGTAGGTTTCTCAGCCGGTATGTCTTTATCAAACCAGAACGCTTGATAATGTTTTATCTATTGTTCTTCTTCTATTTGGCCAACTCTCATATCTTCTCTAGTGTCTTGATTAAGCTTTTTCATAACTTTATATGCAATGTTCTGTCATCCATGGATGTCAGTTTCGATAGTGCTTATGAATTGTTCCCATGATTGTTGATGTACTTGTCTTACTATAAGTTTTGCTTCATTTGATTTCCTATTGTATATGTCTATATTTTCATCATTTGGGTTGTTGAGGAAGTTTCTGTATGCCTTCACCGCTTTCTGAGTGTCATGTGACCATATTCTTAGGCCTATCGTTTTTCCGAATTTCCTTTTTCAAGTGTATCATAAGCGGCTCTTTCTACAGCTAATTGTACTTGTGTTTTTTCCATGTTGATGCCATTATTTGTTAGTTGTGTGTTTAGTCTAGTATGATACAAATTCATAATGTTTTTATTTTGCAGCAAGTGCACCTTCTTCATTCTTCTTTTCCTTGGATGATCAATATTATTTTTTCCATGTTGTATAGAGATTTATTTGCCCTACCACCAGGAAATAATCTGAGTGTAGGTCTTCTTCTTCTTCTTCTTCTAGAATCCTTATACCCTTAGGGTGTCGGATTAGAGTGTATGTCATATCCTATTAACACTCTCACGTCTACTACTTGTTTACCTATTTCGTTATTTGCTATTATATAGTCTATTAGGGACCTATATCCTCGTGCAGTCCATGTGTATTTGTAGATGTTCTTCTACCTGAAGAAGGTGTTATTGGTTTTTAGTTCTTTGAAGGTTGCCCATTCCTTTAATATATATCCGTTTAGATTGGTTGTTTCTTCACCAAATGTACCTAGCGTATTTTGTAATTGCATTTTCCCCACCTGTGCGTTAGGGTCTCCAAAATTAAAATTTGGTCCTTCTTGTTTATTCTGTTTAATACTTTTTGAAGGGCTTTGTAGAAAACCCATGCTTCTTCAGATTTTCCCTCTTTTGGAGCGTAAACTCCAATAATACCAAGATATCCTCGTTATTTTTGAATCTGATTGTAATTATTCTGTCGTTTATGTACTTGTAAGAATGCATTTTCGCTTGCTACTTTTCAGCAATATATATAGATACTCCCTTGCTGGCTCTTTGCTTCATTTCGACTTCGCTATAAAACATTGTATATTTGTCAACATATTTTGATCTTTTAGTTTTTTTTGTTTAGGCTACAACTGCTGTACTAATTCCTTTTTCTTTAAGTACCTGTGCTAATTGCATTTTTTATTGGCCAATCTTCTGACGTTCCACGTGGTCACCTTAAGGTTGTCCATTATATACGGCTTATCCTTATTTCTCGTTGTGTTTGTCAGCTATTGATCCGTCCGGTTTCCGAGGCTTCTTTGGTTGCTGCAAGTATTTCTAATTAATCTATTCCCAATTTGGAAATACTTGCTGCTAAAAAGCACGAGTGTGTAGAATAAGAGCAAGCATTTTCTTTCGCGCACCACAACGAAAGTAAATTTCTAACAAAAGCTTATCTTCATATAGTGAAAAAATATTGTTTTATCTTGAATGTTGCGTTCGGTTAACACTCGTCGAGGGGTATGAAATCTAACAGCTGAAATTTATCTATTACCAATTCCTTGTTGAAAAGCCTTAGCGCTGAAATTCAGTTTTTAAGGGGTTACTAAAATCCTTTAACGTTTGCTAAAGTTAGCGTTTTCTCTTCTAATCGTAGCTAATATGTTTTTTGACACTATTAGATAACATGTCCAACATTGTCATAAAGAGCGAAACATGATTGGAAAATTGATAAGGACCTATAAAAAATAAATTGCTAAAATAGTGAGCAAATAATCGAAAATCAACCTACGTTAGACTTAATTTAGCGAATTTTATTTGCGATGTTACAAACTACCATCTATTAACATTATTTAGCTCAACGATCAGCGACAAATTTATTAAATCTTAGCTAATCCGTTATTGCTCTAACAGAACACGGTTCCCGTTACCTATATTTTCGGTAAGATAAGAAAGGAATATCATGAACTGCTCAAGAAATAGTTTCCATTGTAATTCCTGGGTCGGTTTAGGTTCCCATTAACATTTAAATAAACATAAAATGGAAGTCAGGCGCCCTTATCCGCTTTCAGTTTAAATCATATAGGCAATTCGCGCACCGTACATATTCGCATGATGAATAAAATAAGCAATATTTTAGATAACCTTTTTTCCACATACTCGTTGAGGAAAAGTTCGACATGAAGCTATTAAGTAGATCCCTGCCGGGTGTGGTAATTCAGAAAGACAGACTACTACTAGTGGTTCTAATTTCAAAAAGCGAACGTGAAGGTTTTACCGAAATATTTAATTAAAAAGCAATTGGCTATCAGTTGAAGAAGCTTTTTCTAATAATATCGATTTTAATAAACGAGCGGTTAACATCGTAGAATGGATTTTAAATATTGTGCAATTTAATAAACACTTGGTATTGACCGGATTTGTTGTGTAATCTAGGAGAAATGCAAAACTATATTGGTAAGTAATGTTTTCGCAGGAAACGTCTAAATTCTAAATCTTCCATAACTTTTCCGTATTTATTATCTAATATCTTATAATATTTTTTTTGGTTAGACATTTTCAGACAATAATAGCGCACTACACACTTACTTGTATCGAATTAGTGCGTAAATAATATCGATACTGCTTGTATAACAACGGTAGATATGGATACACCATAAAAGTATGAAACATGTGGAACTACAAAGCTTTGAAGACATTTTTGGTAGATTTGCAATTGCAAATTATATTATGCTCCTTTACGTCTTGCTACTGCAATGCAGCCGCGAGCTATTCTACCAACTGTAAACGTGCATTGGAAGTCAAAGTTTGGCCAGTCGGTTTTCGCAATGATCTCGCAAGCTTATTATCAAATCCCAGTGGTCAGACAGAGACATACTGTCTAGTAGTTTCAGTAATTAAGAGGAAGCTGTTCTGATTGGTCGGTCGATAGTCTACTGAGGCATGCTAAGTTGTAAATATTAATTATTCTACGGTTAAAGTTTCCTGTTTACAGGAGAAATAATAAATGACTAAACTTAGTGTAATAATAATTAATAAACTAATATACAGTTTCTTCATATGAAGCACGAAAAGGGGCGGAAAGTTGACAATTGTGTAATATGCATGTTGTATGCTCTACGGAAAATTGCTTTGAAGTTACTATGGAAAACTGTTAAAAAATCTTTATTATATAATTATTATTATTTAGGCCAGTCGACGCAACACAAATCAACTATTAAACAACTTATTTTCGCACCACCACGAAGCAGAGTTATTTTTTAATGTAGTATCCCTAAAGGTCTAGTCCACAACTGAATAAAGTAGTTGCCAATGCTTTTCAGTAGGTAGAATAATAATAACGGACGAATCTAAACCAAAAGTTATAATTTTGTGTAAATCAATGAAACTCTTAAAGAAATTCTGTGCATTATACTGCAACTGAACTCGGTGTGATTTGTTAAATTATCTACATTGTTCACTGGTATGACATACACCAAATCCTGTAGATAACCCCATTTGGATCCAATCTCGAACTATGATTCCGAAATGGGCTGGAGCACCATCTTCTTGGTACCACATGATTATTATGAGTATTGTAAATACCATTCTATGCAAATTTCGCCTCGTCCGTTCAGAAAATATTGCCAATAAAATTTGGATTGTTCACACTACCCAACTCGTCTATTATAATTATGTGGTAATAAGTCAATACACAACACACAACACTTACAAATATTTTACAAACTTCTGACATCGATGATAGGGACACAAGAATAGCAGAGAGAGAGAGAGAGAGAGAACAAGCTGTAGCGAGAATTGAAGACAAGACATCACAAGAAGTATCTGTTCAGAAAGGGGTTAGACAGGGATGTGTGCTTTCCCCTCTACTTTTCAACGTGTACTCGGAGAAACTTTTCAAAGAACCCCTAGACGACTCAGTAGACGAAATCGGCATAAATGGAGTTTGTATTGACAATGTAAGATATGTCGATGATACGGTATTGCTATCCGATAGTGTGGAAGGGCTTCAAAGATTAATAAATCGAGTGACCAACATCAGCGAAAAGTATGGAATAAGTCTCAACACCAAGAAAACCAAAATTATGTTCATCAGCAAGAAACAGAACGTAGGTGGTAGAGTATGCTTAGAAATGTGCTATGTAATACTAAATTAGATTTACAACTGCGAGTGAGAGTTCTTAAGTGTTATGTCTTTTCTGTACTCTTTGATGATGTGGAAGCATGGACACTTACCGAGGCAACAGCCAGGAAAGTAGAGGCGTTTCAGCTCTAGTGTTATCGCAGAATGCTAATAATCTCTTGGGTCCAGCACGTCACAAATATACAAGTGTTACAACGGATGCAGAAAGTGAAAGAAATTATAAACACAGTAAAGGAAAAGAAAACAAAATATTTTGGCCATATCATGAGGGAAGAAAGATACAGATTATTAGAGCTAATTATCTACGGCAAAGTAGATGGGAAAAGAGGCCCGCGAGGACGACGCATTTCGTGGCTAAAGAACATCAGGCAATGGTCTGGAATGTCTTCCACTGTTCTGTTCAGAGCGGTGGTAGATAAAGTTTACTGGGTCAGAGTGATCGCCAATGTCCTTGAAGGATAGGGCACTAGAAGAAGAAGGTAATTGTGTTGCACTTTCGTTTTTCGGTGTTTTCCGTTGTCGTGTCTTCTTCTTCTTCTTCTTCTTTGGGTCCTTATCCGTTCTGCAAATTGGCTATAACCATGGCAATTCTCACTTTATTGGCAGTTCAGTTTATGTTAACCCGAACCAGTCTCTAAGATTCCTCAGTCAGGAATGGCGTCTTCTTGTTAGACTTCTCTTTGCCTCGAGTGGTTCCTGTAGGAATCCTCAAGGTACTCAAGCTTGCGTGTTTTGGTTGTAAACATAATGTCTTTTTGTTTTAGTAGTCGCCTCAGCACTTCCTTATTTGTTATGTGTTCTGTGTATGAGATCCTTAGTATTCGTCAGTACATCCACATCTCGAAGGCGTTCACTCTGTCGGTTATTTCTTTGTATATCATCCAAGATTCTGGACAATACAGGAGGACGGGGAATACATAGCATTTCAGTATTCTTAGTTTAAAAGTTAAGCTTAGATCTCTAGATAGAAATAATTTTTCCATATTTATAAAGGCTGTTCCTGCCTTCTCTATACGACATCGCACTTCACCTCTGTTCCAGTTGTCATAAACAGTAGTTCCCAAGTATTTGTATGTGCGCACTTGTTCAATCATCTGTCCGTCAACACTTAGGATTTCCGGGTTATTTCCTGACTTCGATAAAACCATATATTTCGTCTTCGAGATGTTTAGGCTCAGTCCGTATTGTTCAGAGTGTTGTACTTTGGATATTCGAAAATAGCCCCAGGATTTGATTTAATAGCAAGGAAAGTATTGAAACACTTACCTAGAAATGGAATACCAAAACTAACTAACATAATAAATGCAGCATTTCGACTAAAATATGTACTGAACGTGTGGAAGATAGCTGAAGTAATACTAATACAGAAGCCAGGAAAACCTCCGAATGAAACACCATCATATCGGCCCATATCTCTCTTACCGATAATTTCAAAGCTATTTGAGATACTACTACTCTAAAGGCTCAACCTAATAATAGAAAGAAAAGAATTGATACAAAACACATTAGTTTGGATTCCGAAACCAACATTCAACTGTAGAGCAAGTTCACAGGGTAATAAATACCGTAGAGAATAATCTTGTGGATAACAAAGTCTGCTTAGCAATCCCCTTAGATGTTGCCCAGGCTTTCGATAACGTATGGCATCAAGGACTAAATCATACACTAGAAAAAAATTAGCCTAAACAATTTGCTGAACGTCTAAAGTCTTACATCGCAAAACAGACTATTCAGGATTAAGCAAGAAGAGGAATATTCCGACTTATACGAAATTAAGGCAGGGGTACCACAAGGCAGTGGGGCTAATTTTATACCTTTGTACACTCACGACATCCCGTCAATCAATGAGATAACAATATCCACGTTTACAGATGACACTGCAATACTAGCGTAGGCGAAAGAACTGAAGAAACGGCAGAAACATCACAACAAGCCAGGTGGACCGATGGACAAAACGATGGAGAATAAAAGCAAGTCAATGCATATCAACTTCATTAACAAGAAGGATGGTTATGTGCTAGTGACACTCAACTACAGCAGCATACCGCATGCTGATACAGCTAAGCATCTTGGAAGTAACTTGGACGCTAAACTACGATGGGAAGAGTATATAAAGAAGAAAAAATAAGAACTATATATATATAATATAGGAAAATGTATTAGCTACTGGGAAGAAACTCACAACTTTCAATATATAGCAAGTTACTTCTGTACAATCAGGTTTTAAAACCAGTATGGAAATACGTTGTCAATTTTGGGGCTGCGTCAACAAAACTAACAATAAACAAATTCATAACTACCAGAACAAAGTGCTGATGAATATCCTAGATGCACCCTGGTACGCTCGAAACAGTGATATCCCCAGGGATCTAGGGAAAAAAACCGCGACGGAGAAAATAAAGGACCTTGCCCAGAAGCATGAGACCAGGCTTCATCACCATGAATGGTGACTGGTTAAAGGACGCGAGAGAGGACGTAGCGGTATTTTTTGTGAACAAAAAAGTAACAGTGCTAAAAGTGGACGCCGGACAAGGTTACGTGTGCCTCCATGTAAAAAAGTGTGTGGTGTATTGCTGCTAGATTTCCCCAAATATAAATATGGACGACTACGTAGAGGCGGTCGACAGGATACTGAACGATGCAAGGACCAAAACGGGAGAGGCCATAATTCTGGGGGATATCAACCGGCGACCATGAACTTGGTTGCGCATAACACTGGGGCAGAACCAATGTTCGTAAGGGAGACAGTGTGTTATTTATGGACCTGACGCTTTCGGCGCAGAAAATAGCAAAGGATATCACGGGATGGAAAGTATTAGAAGTGGAAAACCTAACAAAACATAGATACATTTATTTCGAACTAAACGCAAAAGAAACCCAAAATAGTAAGTATGAAAAGAGGAAAGTGGAAGCGGATTGGGACTAATTTAATACAGGCATACAATTAAAGATAGATACAATGACTAACGAGGAAAGGCTGTTATACACCAAATGCGAAGAAGCAATTAAAGAAGCGTACATAAATAGTAAAATCAAAGGTCCAGGGGGAGAAAGAACGATCCCATACTGGTGGAACCAAGCGGTTGCAGAAATACGAACGCGGTGAAATGCCATCAGAAGGTTAATGACAAAAATGGCAAAGAGAACAAATACAAGAGAGGAGGAAAAGATAGAAGTAAAGGAAGAATATAAAAGGGAAAAGAAGGAGTTGCGAAGACAAATAAACCAGTCCAAAAGAAAACACTGGGAGAACCCGTGTAAAGACCTGGAAAGCGACGTATGGGGAGACGGTTTTAAAACTGCTGTAAAAGGCCTAAAAAACACTACGCCCTATGAAATACCTACAAGTAGAAGGGTAGAGATAGTAAAGCAGCTTTTCCTGACTGAAGCAGGTGAAACAGAAGAAAAGGGACCAATAGAACCGACAGAAGCGGAACCATTCACCATGGACGTGTTAAAGGAAGCAATAGGTGGTAGGAAGCCAGGGAACGCGCTGCGTATCGATGGGATCCCGACAGAAGCGGTAAAAGAAACCTACAAAACAAATCCAGAATGGCTACTCGGACTACTAAACGAGCTGCTGAAAGGCCTGAAATTTCCAAAAAAATGGAAAGTTGCTAAAGTGGTATTTATTCCAAAAAAAGGTAAAAAATTAGAAGACGCGGATTCGTATAGACCAATCTGTTTGTTAAATTCACTGAGCAAACTCTACGAAGCTTTGATAAGAACGAGACTGGAGAAGGAAATAGAGGAGAAGGGAGGGTTGTCGGATCACCAATATGGATTCAGAAATGGGCGGTCCGCAATAAAAGCACTGGAAATAGTACGGGATAAAGCGAAGGACGACGTCAAGAAGTGGCACGTACTAGTGGCATTGGACGTTCGAAATGCTTTCAATACGGCGGACTGGGGACTAATAGTGAGAAACTGGAGGAGAGGAATGTATCAAGGTATTTAATAAACGTTATTAAGGATTACCTGGACGAAAGATACATAACAGTTACCAATAGAACGAGGATTAAACTGGGAGGGGGAGTCCCACAGGGATCCGTCGTAGGACCCACCCTGTGGAACATCCTCTATGATGGAGTGTTCAGGACGTGTATAAGAGAGGGTGCGATGCTGGTCGGCTTTGCGGACGACCTGGCGCTGATTGCTTCTGATGATGATAGGGACAACCTAGTGGAAAACGTAAATATAGATCTCAGCGTAATAAGTAGATGGATGGCAAAACATAAACTTAACTTAACCCCGGAGAAGGCAGAAGCTATTATCCTCCCAGGAAAAAGAAGGAGGGCGGATATAAGCTTTAAGGTACAAGAGGTCGAGATTACCCCAAAGCATAGTATTAAATACCTCGGACTAACCCTAGATACAAGGGGAAGCTATGGCGAACACATTAAGGCAGAGGGCGGTGCTCAGTGGGGTGGCGCACTCCATATTATTATATGCGGCCCCAGTGTGGAACACGGCAATGAGGATAAAGATATGTATGTATTGTAATAATGTGGATACAGCCGAGCATACATTATTCGAATGTGAGCGTTGGAGTAGGATAAGAGAAAGTGCATACAATGAAGTGGGACAAGAACTAACGGCGAAAAATATGGTGGAAATAATGATTAGTAGTAGTCTCAAGTCAATTGTTAGTCATGGATTCCAAGACTAACTGTTTTTTTATATACTGTTACGGAATATTCATTCCATAACTAGTGATGGAATGAAATACATGCAAAATGCATAAGCCGGAAAGTGTTTTAGAATATTTCTTCCATAACAAGTGTTAGAATGTTAACTTTCTATTATCAAAAATTGATTTCAGAATTGTGAAATTTTGTAGTGGTCGTGGAGAAAAGATATTCCATGGAGATATACTAGAGGCACAAGTGGAGGGATTTTAGTCGGTAGGCGCCAGGACTCCTGGTGAATCCGACACGCCCAAAGAGGGTGTCTATGAAGATTTTCCCTCTTCGGAAATAAAAGGCTTCATCACCACGTAATCGTCAAGGTAATCCAACTCCTCGACAATACAGATCTAGTGAGAAGGCTCAAGAGGATCAAACCATTTGAGCGCAAAGAGACGTGAAAGTGTCAGTGAAAAAAACAGAACAAAAGTAGGCGTTAACAAACAAAAAAGTGTTGCAAGACAGAACTGAGAGGACACCAGTGGGTGAATTCTTAACATAACCATTTAGTTAATTTAAGTTAGATAAAAATTGCTGTTAGTCGTTTAGACTAGTTGTGATGTAATCCCTTATTACCAAAAAAATGTTAAAAATCTATCTGTGCCAATCCTGGCAAAATCCAATTATAAACAAGGCTAGTTTTACCTAATTTGATGGTTATTTGCTTTAGATACAATTATTGCCATCATAACCTTCTATCTATCAACCATCACTTGGCCATTTTTGGATGTAGATCTCCCTAAGATTTCTTCATTCTGTCCGATCTTGTGTCTTCTTTATCTTTATCCAGTTGGTCTTTCAACTTTCCGTCTACCATCCTACGGTCTTCAGTTCACTGCGCTTTCGATCTATTTTATTTCATCCATCCCAGCCCATCTCCACTTATTTCTTGCTGTGATTATTGCTATATCTGTCACTTTTGACTTTTTGCTTATCTATTTGTTTGTTTTTCTGTTCTTCATTCTCATATCCAGGATAATTCATAACCTTAATATACGGTTGTTAAATTTACAAGTGGTTTCGTATACAACCAAATATTTCAGAAATTGCTTAATAGTAGTTATTAATTACACACTATATTGTCCTGCATTCTCTGAATGTGTTTGTTATTTTACTTACAAACTCCATAGTGCTACGTATTCTCTTCAATTCAGGATCTCTAAACCGGGTTATATGATAACGTTTGTTGGCTGTTTTTCTTGAAACATTTTAATGCAGGTCACGTTAACGTCGTACGTGCAACGCCAGTGGTCTAAGGTCGTTAAGTCATTACGCAAGCTTCTAGAGATATGATTAGAGTGGCTAAATGTGTCTGCTAATAACACCATTGTAACGAAGTGTTACATCGACATCATGTGGTTTCATTCCATTCCGCTGGAAATAACCTCCTTGTAGCTTGTCATATTGTCACTGATTTGATGAATGGTTGAGAAATATTGTTCTAATATCTCGTTGGATTTACCTATCCATATTGCTCCTTCTTGACACTGACAGCTAATTCTCCCTTCTAAAGAACACAATTTCATTTCTCCTGAAAGGTGTGCTCGGTGAATTAACATATCTAGTAAGATTGTAAGATGAAAGCTTGATATACGAATGAATAATGTTTTGTATGAAGCTCTAGAAAGGTTTCATTCCATTTTATTTAGCGACCCCTATTTTGAGTTTAATGTAAAATCACGAAGACTGGTGTAAAGTTGAGTATTCGTGTCTAAACTCAAGATGTAGAATTTGTTTGTAGAACCTGAAGCTTTGTACAGCGTTTTCTCATTATTACTAATATATTTTGTTACTGATATTTTTAATTGGTATTCTGATAAAGTGAGAAGGTAACTAGCAACTTTTTGGAAGGCGGCATTTGAAACAAAAAATAGCTTGTACTGAGCTACGAAATTGCAGTAGCTGTAAGAGAAACTGAAATTTGCACTAAGCATTCAATCAACATACATATAACATAGATGTTTAGGTATAGACAGAATAAGGTTTAGAAAGCTTCCAGAAATATTGGCCAGGAATAACAGAGATACAGGTGTGGTTTTAATAACAACATTTAATCTTGTATATCCTGTATTGGTCTCTTCAAATGATTGACTGTGCTAAAACAGCAAGTTGTTTTCTATTTAATTTTACAAATGGCTGCAGAAGAACTGTTAAAATTTATAGCTTAGGTTAAATTTGTGTGGAAAGATGTAGAAAGTGACTGTCTTCTAACTAATTTCTTAAAAGAAAGTACTTGTAGTGTACCTTAGCTGCTAATTTTACTAACTAGCTATTTTTCTACATTTTAGTTGAAACGAAACGGCGTGAGGAACTTTAGTTGCATCGTTTACGAACAGATGTGACGAAATGAGGATAATATAACCTGGACGGAAAATTTCTGGGATTGTTGTCGGCGTTATTCGAGCTTTTGTGTACTAATGTTTAAATTGCTGCAGCTGGAGTTCAAAGTTGTATAACAGTTTCCAGTTTTTTAGTATAATCTAGCGCATTAATTACCTGAATTGTGTAAAGAAATGACTTTGTCAACTGCGTAATATTAAAATAAAGATGTCGTTAGTTTAAACCAGGTGCAATTACTAATAATAATAATTAATGCTGTATTTTGATACAGTATCTTACATAAAGTATGTATTAAGTATATAGAAGACTTGGCGAAAATGGAAAATGCAATTTTAATGTGTCACTGACTGTACACTAACCTTAAAAAACGATAGTTGTAGCAGTTCCTTCTTTAACAAACTGTCTTGTATGACTTCTGGTCGCTTATTTTTTTATAACTATTCACAAGGTTTCACAATTTAATTAGAGAAATGTAATAATAAGAGGCGGCCGTGGTCTAGAGGATAGCATGTTTGCCTGAAGGTCCTTGGTTCAATTCCCAGTACCAGAACATCGGAGTTTTAACGGCCAGCGAGGTATTCTGCCTAGTAAATCTTTTCTGGAGTAGAAGTGATTACACTTCCCTTGGTTTGAAGCCCACGTTAAGCTGTAGGTCCTCTATATCTGTGGCACTTTAAACGAGCAAGACTAGCATAGGAGAGAAGGTTGCTACGTCTCGTAAGAGATACAGCACGAATTACGAAGAATATTTGATATATATTCAACGAAATCTCCATATACGTTCCACTTACTGCAATGTTATATACGTTTTTGAAAACACTCGGCAAAAACGTCCGAAGAAACGGCGGCTACATTTTTCTCAATATAATTTACGCTCTGAGAATAGTTTAGGAAACAGGAAAACGGATTTAAGTAAGATGAATAGGGTGGTTACTGACAGCAATAACATGGCGCTTCAAGAGAAATAACTTCACAATCAGTGCAGAATGGACAGGTGCATGCAATAAGAACTAATTACCCTTTTCCCGAAATAGCAGTCGCAATCGGGAAACGCACTGCAATAATTTCTTCACTTCAAGGTATTTACTGTTTGTCCGTCAGGTACTAATTCTATATGGATCACCCTGTTAATCAAAAAAGTAATCAACATGGTTCTCATTCTGGATTTTTGCAAATAAAAGTTTCAGGTTCTTGATAATGATTTTCAAATTTACTGGATACTCTGGTTTTTCGTCTCAGGATTCCAGTCTGAACGGATTCTGCATACGATGCAATTCTTGTCTGATGTGGCTCTTCCGCAAGATTGTGCGAGACGAACTTTGCACAGATTTTCCTCTTCTCCAAATTTTTGGGTAAAGTTTATTGAATCGTCTCCTTATTGATATTCAATGCTCTTTGGAGTATCATACGGCGATCATTTGCACAATTTCACGAATTCTTGCGATTGAATCTGCTTTTCGAGATGACGGACGCCCGTTTCTTGCGTCATCCTGAACGTCTCCACGTCTATCTTTGAAACGTTTGCACCATTCAAACACACTACTACGATTTAAGTCGTTATCACCGTACAACGTCTCAACATATTCAAATTTCTCTTGCAGTTTCCTTTAATTTACATTAGAATTTAATATTATCCCGTTGCTCCATGACAACTGACAGAAATACGATGTACGCGCCAGTGTTTTTTGATATTCGTTTGAGCACTCTCTATTGATAAAGCTGTGAACTCTTATCTGTTGCTTTCAATTTCCGGTGAAACCAGTACTGCAGCTTTAATCCAGGAAATAAATTGCCAAATGCCGTTGAAGATGTCCAAGAAAAACGATAGCCCGTTTTTCAGTCATCCTAAAATATTGATCTAAGTTTAAATAAATTACTCTTCGAAAGGCGATGTTGCAGTAATATTACCCTCCATGGCTGCCAACTTGTAAAAATGTGATTTTGATACTACAACTGTTTCCCGATGTGATGTGAAAATAATAGAATAGCAACACTATGCCCTATTGCGCCCAGCGGCATCCTCTAGTGATTTCGTTTACACTACTGTTTGATGTATATGTAGTACAGGTAGATAGTTTAAATACTTATGGTTAGTTAATATCGGTCAATAGCTCTTTAATGAGTAAAACAAAAATTAGAGGACTAAATTTCGGGGAGAGAAAAACACGTTACCGTAGTATTTAATAAAAAATTTAACTATTTAATAACTCTGTACCGGCAGTTTAGCAATTACCGCGCCCTTATTGCTATCTTTTTAAATAATGAATAACTTGCTAGTTTGCACTAACCGAACAGTTGAAGATAATAATATAGGATGTACAAGATTAAATTTTATTATATAAGTGCTTTCGGGCTTTTCTGATATATACCGTTTAAGGTCACTATTTCCTGGAACTTTTTAAGCTGAATAGTTGTAAAATGTTGTTACTTTATTAACTTAGGATGCTTAAGAATAATTTTATCAACATTTGAACGATGATTTAACTATAAGTTATTTGGGATTTCCTTTAAAATTAATCAAATACAGTTTCAATAGTTTAATCGAATTTATACACCGAAAAAGTAGCTTGTTGTTTAGTATCGAACAGAATAATAAGCTCATTATTGGAATCATAGTAAGCGGAGGATATCATGTCGCTGCTGCAAGCATTTATGAGACTATAAGTGCAATTAACAGATTATAGGATCGATATCACGAAATGATAACCTTTAGGAGTAGGCAATTCGGAATTATAATTATGGGAAGAACTTACTAGAATCAGCGTGAAGGAACATAAAGGATTACTATACAGTATACATGATATTGGACGAAAAAATATTACCTAATCCGATTAGCAGAACATGAGGCGTTAGCCAAGACTGTAGTTGAGCATTTCCATTATTCAATTTATACTGCAATAGGATAATAAAGGGATGGAAATTGCTGGACCTAAGAGGAAATTGTGTTGGGTACAGATAGAATAAGATAACATTCTCACATGCAAACGATCTGCGTTAGTAAGGGACAACAAAGAAAAATTACACAAAGATTTTACATAATACATAGAATATTGTTTTATACAGGCTTGTCGAATCAATCATTTTATTAAAAAAGTGTGTAAATGAAATTTATATTGGCGGTGATAAAAACTTTTCCATTTTTCCGATTCTTTCCATATTTAACATCACCTTCCAATATTGTTAGTACTATGAAAAATGTTTATCGTTTGCATTTTTGAAATAAGGAAAGGACGAAAATATATAGACATTGCAGAACTGATGGGAACCACAAGGTTAGGCCGAAGCGTGGAGAAAACTAAAAACCAAGAAAGGAACTAAAAACGACGATAATGCGGAATGAGAATTCAAAGGAATGAAAACATAACACTAAAATGGAAAATATTTAATAATGGAAGAAATTTGATTGCAACAGCAATATAGGAATGACATGACCTGTTTAATTGGGCGATTAGCACGAGAAAAGAAAAAGAACTATAAGAGGAGGCAAAGCAGAATGATTATAGGATAGGAAGATCTGACGTAGATTATATCGATATCAACTAGTAGATATACTATACAATAAAAACGTATACCGGAAACTAAAAAGTGCTAGATAGCAGTTGTGCTGGTAGAGTTTACATAAACGTAACAATACAAATGTATAGGAACACCATGAGTAGTTTAAACGTATAAAATAGAGCAAAACACAAGAGAAAAAATGGAAAAGAGATGCCGAAACACACCTGATTTAAACATATAATTAACTGTAGTAAAGGAATGCAGATTGGGACGTTGGAGATTACTCTGGAGGAAAATGAATAAACGATAATAGGTAGATAAAGAACTAGTACACAGAAAGGAATTCCAATCATCCTATAAGATAATCTAGCTATCACTATTTGGAGTTTTTGTTCCTATTTTTAGAAGCAACATTCGTATCTAATAACGGAAAACTGTTAAATCTAATTGCACAAGCAGCCTTAGAGATCTAGCTATTACTACTTTGAAGTTTTTCTTCCATATTTGAAAAGGAACAGCATCGTACCTCAGTAACGAGAACTGTCAAACGACGGCATATATATACTATAATAAATCTCCAGTAATAAGAACATGTTTCGGAATACAACACATGTAGAAGCAGAACTCGTAAGCTTCTGCAAATACTGCAAATTTATAATGTAAAAAATGAACGGTAGGGTACGTGGAATGTACATTCTTTTAAATTTATTTAGTTCATGGTCTAATCCTAATTCTCTACTTAGATGGAATATTGTTGATGTGTTTGCTTAGATATGAAGCGCAAACTCCAATATAGTAATAGTTAGATCAGCTTGTACAACATTATTAATTAAACGTCTTCAAAGAACTTGTATAGAAACGGCACAATGTGTAAAAACAGAGACACACTCAACCTAGAGACTGACAGACTAATATCGTTACTGTTCTAGCTTCTGAAACTCAGAACCATTTTCAGGTAATAGGAACACTTCTGGAGAAAAGTAGAAAATACAATATGCCGTTATATTTCTATTAAAAATACAATCTACTAAAACTCTATGCTAAGTAAAATGTTAACAGAAAATACCAAATGGATACAACTGCAACGAGATGTATGACAAAGTGGTGGTAAATTTCGGATTTTATATTTGGTGTCATATTTATACAATGAAAATGGATCAGATATGAAATAAACTTATATGAAGAATATTTAGGTAACCGAAGATTCCCCGAGGATGTGATGGTAATGTCATCTAATAAGGAAGCACTAAAAATAATGCTACGAAGATATATTTTTATAATCAAAATAGGACACATATGGAATAAACGTAGATGGAGAATACTTAGATAACCAAATATTCTCCAAATATGTGATGTTAATACCATGGAATACGGAAGAACTACAAATAAAGTTACAAGGTCATATTCGCCAACCAAAATGGGACACATATGTAATAAACGTAGACAGAGAATGCTTAGATAACCAAAATTCCCCGGAGATGTGATGTTAATATCATAGAATATGGAAGAACTGCAAATAATGCTACAAGGTCATATTTGCACAATCAAAATGGGACACATATGGAATAGACGTAGACGGATTATGCTTAGATAACCAATATTCCCCGGGGATGTGATGTGAATATCATGGAATATGGAAGAACTATACAAATAATGCTACAAAGTCATATTTACACAATCCAAATG
>JABXWE010007344.1:0-18596 GCA_014611495.1 Limonius californicus
GTGGGGAAAAGTTGTCTTTTTATTAGTTTCCTTCGTTCCATTTTGGTGTTTATTTCTACTTTGGCTCTCAGTAATCTGTGATCACTGCCAGTGTCGAAGTGATTTAGGACCGATACATCTTTCACAATGTGTTTTTGGTTTGTCATTATATAATCAGTTTCATTTTTCACTGTTGAATTCGGACTTTTCCAAGTCCATCGTCTTTTTGCTAATTTTTGGAAGAAGGTATTCATGCAGTGTATTTTCTCACTATTTAGATAATTTATGAGCCTTTCCCCGCGTTCAGTTATAGAGCCGAGTCCGAAATTTCCTATGTATGGACTCTTGTTATTTTTGGGTATTCCCACCTTGGCGTTAAAATCGCCCATAATGATTTTGTAGTGTGTTTTTTTTGTTTTTTGCGCACGCGAAATGTGATATTTCCATAACTATGTGATATTTCCATAACTATATATATTACTCTTGCTGATATTGCTTTGATTTTAGTGACTAAATGTTTTATATCTTTATGTATCATAATGGCTATTCCGCCTATGTGTGTGTCTATTTCTTTATTGTTTTGATAGAGAATATGTCCGGTCTTTAATGTAGTGCATTTTTCTTCGGGCAATCTTGTCTCACTTAGACCTAGGATGCTCCATTTTATATGTGATAATTCTTCTTCTAGTTGTTCTAGACGTTCGCTCGACATCATTGTTCGGATGTTGTATGTGGCAATGTAAAGTTTCGTCTTTGGTTTATTTTCAGATATTAATATTCTTTGCGAATTTTTGCCTCCCCCAGAATCCTTGAGGCAGACCATTTTAATGGTGTGGGATTTATCATTTAATGACCTACCCACCTGGGGTATATTTTCGTGTGTTTTGAAATTCGCCATGTTGTTTAGGGTGTTTTTAGCCTTAATCTTCCACGTTGGCTAGACGGCTTGGAAGATGGGTTAGGATGTAGAGAGAAGGATAAATAAGGATGGACAGGATGTCGGGCTAAGGCATGATCTCTTCAGTGTAGGGAGGTGGGAGAGATCATGAGCTCGCGTAGGCAGGGTTGCTATGTCCCTGAAGTAGATCTGTTCTCCGCCTGGTTCGCAGAAGAGTATCTACCCGCTACCTTGTGCAATAGCATTATGTAACTTGCATGGGGTTTTAAAGTGTTCGGCCTGTTTTTAAGGGGATATAGTGTTTGTTTGTCGGTACTGGTTAATTTGCTTTCTCCTGTTTGTCAGCAACTTCCAGACATTTTCTGTCTGCCTTACAGCTCATACTACTTGTATTTAGAAAATTTCTCCCAAAATTTCTCCCAAAATTTCTTCTTCATCTCTTGTATTCTGGAATTTACTAGGTTTCTTTTCTGCACATATTCTCGGTATTTCTCTGGTGTTGTGTTATTTTTGAATTTCAAATAGGCTTTCCTCTTCTCTGCTGCTAGCGTCATTACCGATTACGTGAACCGTGATTTGTTGTTATGTTTTGCATTTATATTAACTTTCCTAGTGCTCAGCGCTTCCTTTGCCCTGACAATTATATTGAAACCATTAATTTATACAGTTTCCATTGCGATAAATAAATACTGTAATACAGAGTTAAAATCTACGACAAAGTTTTTGTACGTTGTAAATTTAATCTATAGTATAATTTCATACTGTCTGTAAAGGATCCAAATGAAGCAATAATTTAGCATTCAAACTTCAGGAAAAGGTGAAATTTCCCCAATAGAAGACTCATATAAAAAGGATTGACGACGCAAAAGGAATCTTGGCTTTCTTCGACAGGATTTTAGACGATTGGCAACATTTTTGAAATTTGTTGATAACGATACTGTAATATAAAACTATTTATTGATACATTACTGCTACATCATTTTAAGATGATAATCGATGAAGTCAATGGGATGGTACAATACAATCATAATTCTGAAAAATATGATTGTGAATTGGCTTCTGTTGACTTACTTCAAAAACCGAACACCAATGAGCAACGCGACGATGTGAATGTAGGTATTACAAAATTTTATATTTAATCATCCTGTACCGGGCAGCTTAAGTTTCGGTTCAAGGTGGTACAAAGGGGAAGGACAAAGAGAAGCCTTTTTTTGACAACTGTATTATAAACCAAAAGACAATAATAATGCTGATGCCAATCGGCAATCATACATGTTTAAGGGTCATACGCTCAAAACAGATTGTAATTTCTACAGGATGTCCAATAATATCTTTCAAACTGCCAAAATATCGAGGATCCTGTTACTGATCATGGGAAATGGTGCTGAAATTTTCAAGGAAAAATAGATGAAATTGATATTCAACTGACTCATGAGGTAGATAATCAAGATTTCTTTGAACAGTTCATCTAGTTCATCTAAGACACTCCACCAACTGCGGAAAAGTGGAAGAGATAGATGTAAAAGGCAATTCCCAACCTGCCGAGGAAAAAGATCGAAGGTTTAATAATAGAGAAAGGAAATAATTTTAAACATATTTCAGAGAATGTTAAAAGAATAGCAGCTCTACAACAATATTGTAAACGAAAAGATTTGACGATTATTATTCGGAATTATTTGGAGAAAGAACACAGACTTTCATAGACATCGGCATTTATGAGCAAGTGGCAAGAAATCATAATAAGGGATATCTCGTCTTTCCGTTCCCTAGGAGTTGCTATTGGAAGAGAAAAGCTCCCGACAAAGAAAAAAGAGGCTAAATAAAAATCATCACAATTTAGAACAATTTAAGAACCTCCCCTGATTGGTAACCTTTCAGATTAATACTTTATCATTAACTTTAAATAAATTCCACTATTCACAATGAACTTAAAAAAGAAGTGAAGGAGTTGATGAGGGTGATTTAAGTATCATCATTTATGGCATAGCGTATAGTAGGCATGCGTCCCGAAAAATAATGTGGATCAGGACTGCATGGTGTTTATCAAAAATGTATATAAATATGGTTCAGGAAAGTACAAATCCATTGGTTCAGAAATGTATCATTTATTTTGTATAAAAGTACAATTTAGTTTTCTGCCTTTTTAAAGTATATTTTTCAAAACTAAGAAACAGGGATGACAATAGACAGATATACGCGGCAAGCAAAGCTATAACTGTTTGTTTTACAAGTGGAGCAGGATGGTACGAAAGTACAATTGGTTCAAGATAGATATAAAGATCTATATATATATATATATACAGTGTGTCGCATTTAAGATGAAAACACCCCCATATTTTCGCTATTTGAAGGAATACAGATTTGAATTTTTTCTCAGTCGTGCAGGTTGATGGGTCACATTTCTTAAGATACTCAACTGAAATCTGAACTTAAAACTCAGCCTACTACGAATTCACAAACAGGGTCAATTCTCGATATTTTGCTTCGCGTTAGAGATATCGAAAAAAATTATTAAAAAAAGTTGCTCAGAATATTATTCTAACCCCATATACCGAGTTTCATGATAAAACTCGCATTTTAAATTTTTTCATTATTTTGGTCTATACACAAAATAATTACAAGTTAATTTTTTAATTTGATATATAGTGTGCCATGGAAACTAAAAACTTGGCACAATAAATATCAAATTAAAAAATAAACTTGTAATTATTTTGTGAAATAATGAAAAAAATCAAATCTGTATTCCTTCAAATAGCGAAAATATGGGGGTGTCTTCATCTTAAATGCGACACACTGTATATATATATATATATATATATATATACATATATGTTGTGATTGGCTTCCAGGAATTCTTCTGCATAGCAACGTCTTGGTCCTGGATAAGTGTTTAGCATAGTTAGATTTTTCTGGGTGTTTGTATTTGTATAAGCGTATGTGTTCTTTGTGTCTGATATAAAAAATTCTAATTGTTTAACCTATGTATACATTCACACGGTGAACAGTTTAATTTTTAAATACCTGATTTTCACAAATCGTTAGTTCTGACTTTTGCGTTGAATAAGGTGCTGAAAGTGTTTTTTGTTGTTTCATAAATTACTTGTAAGTAATATACTTCTTTTGATTATAATTTTAGCAACTTTCTCCGATATATCACCAAAATAAGGAATTGAAATGTATTTAACATTTTCAGAGTGGTCTTTCGAATATATTCTTTGAATTGCTAATTTATAATCTTTCTTTTTGATTTGTGTTGTGTCTATTACTGTGTGCAATTTGTTTAATAATCGAAATCTCTTTGGTGTAATCACTGTTACCTCGAGGAACAGTACATCTCTATGTATCAATGACCTATAGGCTGCTATTTAATGTGTTATATGGTGACATGATTCCTGTGGTATTCTGATGTCTGTTTGTGTAGGTTTTCTATAAATAGAGTATTCCAGTTTGTTTATGAAAATAATTTTTAAATTTAAGTCTAAATAATTACTACATCTATTTTGTTCTATTTCTAATGTAAAGTTTATGTTTGAGGGTAGAGTAGTAATACCTAAACGTTAGGAAATCACCAGTACACTCAAATGAACTATTAAAACATGCTAAAATATCATCAAGGCAATAGAATATAATTATCTGAGATTGATTTCATTCAAAAATTCGATCTTCTAAATGTGTAAATGTATTAGCTAAAAGTGATGAAATTGGACTTCCCATTGATAAACCTTCTTTCTCATGATAAATTTGGTCATTAAAAATAAAATAATTTTGATTAATGTAAAGTTCGAATAATTGAATCAACTCATTTGGTCTTGTTAATTCAACATTTTTGTTGATAAAAATATTATTTAACAAGGGAATCCACTCTTGAGGGGGTATTTATGCAAACATATTGAAGACATCGAAACTAACTAGTTTGCATAATGATGGTAAACGTAAACTGGACAATTTATTGGTTAATTCAGAAGAATCTGAATATTTTGGTGTGTATTCTAAACTAGTAACTGTATTATTCAATGGTTTGGCTAACATGTGGTTGGGTGCTTTTATGTATGAGACTATCGGTCTAATAGGCATTTGGGGTTTATGTATTTTTATTAAACCGTATAATTTTGGGTGGGGTTGGGTATAATAATTTTCTATTCTCATAATCTGTCAAGGTAACAATGCAGTTATTTAACGTTTGCTTCAGTTTGCCGTGATATTTTTTTTGATTGTTAATATAATTAGTATACGTACGTAATTCGAGCAAACGTCAAACGAACAAAAAAATTACTTATCGCTGAAGCAGGTTTCATTTTTACTACTGCGTGCGTCATAACTGCTCCTTTTTTGCTACACTTGTATTATGATGTATGACGCAAATACAGTTACAATGTAGTGAAAGTGAAAAGGGTTCAGTTTACTTCGAATGCTCATCGTGAAGTAGTGTAGTACCTGCTGACTTGTAAAGATAAGCAAATGTTACAAAATATAACGTTTAAAATTAACAATTGGCCAGTGACAGAGAAAGATGCAAGAGTTTCCCACACGCAAAAGTTTTGAGGTTAGGTGGTAGGTGATTGTAAATGTAGGAATATTGGTCTTTAAAATGCTAAGTCGTCAAAAAATATATATTTGTAGTATTTTGCGGTTTGCTTTGTTGGAATTTAGGGCCTTCCTTCCTTTACTTAAGTCTTGTTATAAATACAGAATATAACTTCAATTTAGAATAATTTTTGTTATGTTTTCGGGAGTAGGGAAAATTAATATGGGCTGTTTGTGAAACGTTTTCAAGGTGTTAATAATGCATTCAATTTTTGACCTTAATATATTATATATTATATTTAAGAGTTTACAAACAGCCCTTGTAATCAATCATAACCTAATTTAACAGTTTATTTGATGATATAATGCTTCATTTATTGTCAATTTTATTTTTTGAAATTCAAATGATATAAACCTGTTTCATTTGGAGTTCCAAACTAAACAGTGTAACTCATATAGTTGCTTTAAAAAATTAGGTTTGCCACAATAATTTGGCGGTGTTGTACTTTTAAAAGCAGCTAGCATTGATTTGCGTTTCTGTACAAATGCTTGGTAATTTTTCGTAAGTCATGGCCAGGGCCCTCGGTGCGTGAACGCGTTGCCGCTCGAGGCCACAGCGAAATGTAGTCGATCCGCTGGGGTGTTCGAATCTCAGCTGGGGCGACCGCATTTCGCTTAGTTAAGTTTAGGGTGGATGTTGCATGAATGGTTAGTGTGTAAGGGACGCCCGCGCCCCCCTGAAGTAATGCGAAAGCGGTTTGGGGGGGGGCAGACTGTAGCATGAATGAATGAGAAAAAAACAGTCATGGGAACATTAAAAAAACAAAATTGGGTTATTTAAAAAATATTGTTTTGCTCGAAAATATTAATTTAAAAACACTAACATACAATATTTTGTATTGCTGATTTCAAATTTACACTGCTCCAAGAAATTAACGCACTACAACTAACAATCGCAATATTGTTTAAAGTATTGCATGTAATGAAGTACGTTTAATCATAGATGTTGCTAAAATATAAGTAAACCCTATTTTATCCAAATTAACAACAATCAACGCAATTTAACAACAATCAACGCAAAAATTAAACAAATCAAAATTCGATAACTGAAAAATTATAAGTGTACAGGTTTAGTAGGCTGTGTTTCCGCCTCGACTTGTTATGACAGCTTGACAACGACGGTCCATGCTTGAAATTAACACATCACTGCTCCTGTTCAAGATTATCCCACATTTCCACTAATTAATTCCCTAGGTCGTTAAGAGTTGCATAGGGTGGTTGAAGGGATCGTACTTGTCTTCCGAGAATGTTCCAGAGATGCTCAATCGGATTCAAGTCGGGACTTCTGGCTGGCCATTGCATAACAGGAATACCAACGTCATCTAGGTATTCTTGCACAATTCTGGCTGTGTGGGGCCGAGCGTTACCGTGCATTAATCATATAATAAAACCGTTGGAGAGATTGAACCTGTGGATGATCACAATAATTTTACAACAGCATTTATTCTATTTAATATTTTTTCGTAAGTACATATTAATAAAACCAATTCGAATTCAACCAGTTTATTAAGTAATAAAACCGCTTGTCCTCGAACACGTGGCTCTTCAGTTTCATTATCATTGATATCATCATCATAATCATGATCCTCGTTTGTACCGCTTGCACAGTGTCGAGGCGGTGTGAAGCAAAGCTAAGCTAGTTTGTGCTATGCACGACAGGACCCTACTCTGCGGGTTACCGTGTTGGTGCGTAACCATGCTTAACCTGCTTAATGAAAACAATTATCGAGGGGAAAGTAAACGGTAAAAACCCAAAAGGACGCCCCCGTCTTCAATATATAAAACAAATAATACAAGATTCGGGAAGCAACAGCTATGAGGAAATGAAGAGAAAGGCCTTAGATAGCGGAAAATGGAAAGCTGCGACAAACCAGTCCCCCAGGACTGACGACCATGGAGGAGGTGTGTGGATGTTTTTGATTACGGTCTTGTTACTCCTCTAATGCGACCGTAATATGTGGAGTGCCATTAATTGGATTCCCAATGGCAAATGGAGACCGGGACCCAGTACCGATCACCTAGGGAATTGCATAGAATTAGAAAAATTTCCGACCCTGGTTAGATTCGAATCGGGAAGCGTTTGGACTATTACATCCAAAGCCTAGCTGTCTTACCACTGAGCCACCCCAGCTATATACCATTGACATCATCACCATAATCGTGATCATTGTTTGTACCGCTTCCCCAGTGTCGAGGCGATGTAAAGCAAAGCTAAGCTAGCTTGTGCTATGTATACATATTTTTTAATTGAATTTATTAGTCGAGACCAGCTGATTTATTTATTTCATGCAGTAATCTAATGACAAATACCTCTACACGGGCCCTCCTTTTCTACGGGCCCTCCTTTTCTACGGGCCCTAAGCATGTGCTTATTTTGCAGTAGGCAAACAACATTTAAACGTACCAGTGACGATTGTACGGGATTCGGATTAAATTTGATTACTAGGGACGCTGGGATTTCCTTACCTTTGTTGTTTGGGATCGCTACATCTGGAAATTTTCAATACCTAATGCCGTCCATAAATGTATTAATTTTCATTGTTATTATCTTAAGTACCTTAAGAAAATTTATAGAAGGATATTTTTATAAATTATTATTACTCATAAAATATGTAGATAAAGTATATTCTCGATAGTTAAATTTATGAGGCAAATACGTGGCTCTTAGACTTTCCGCTACAGTTAAGTCTTATTCCTAGCATCGCTAGAAGCTATCTATTTTCAGTTTTAAATAGTAGGTAGTAACATTTTGTATTCCATTAAATAGCCAAATCGTGTTTAAAATTACTGGTTTTGGAATGCAGCAAACCCAACTACCAGCGACATCTAATACATCACTACAATTACAAACGCGTTTAAAATATATTTTCAGTGACCTGTTTATCACAAGCAGCGATACTTAGAAGATGTTTGTCAACAGAGGGCGCAAATTATTAATACACAGCATTTGGATTTTGTGTTATATTTCCAGTTAAAAAATTAATTTAAATAATTAATTCAACCATACATCCACGTAAACAAATACATCAAAATAGAATCTACAACTATCTGGTCTACACAATTTATATCTAATAATATTTCGGTGATATTTACGAATTTTCCAACTTCATTTTAATATAAATTGATATTGATAAAAATATGCTAGGTTTGACAAAATATATACAGTTGTGATTATATTTCCTTTCAAGATTTACGAAAGATAAATTCTTAAAACAAAAAATATATTTGTTTAAACAGTGACTTCTAAAACGCGGACATGTAAAAATTAAATCAATTCAATATTTGCATAATTTGTGCTGCTAAATTATGGTAACAAAATGATATCTATTAGTCAAAATTTTCATTGAATTATAAAATAGCTGGCAATTGGACACATCAGTATTTGGTGATACTTAAATATTAGAATGTGCGGTATTGTTTATGCTTACTGTTTTACGGAAACATATAATTTAAACTAAAATGTATTATTTTTCTATTAAATTTAGATTGTAAAATGAAATACAAATTAAATAGTTAAAATCATATTTGGTTTTTTAGTAGATAATTCTGTTTTCCGCAGAAGTCATTAGCTAACAGTTACGTCCAGGGAGTGACCTACAAAACGTGGTCTGAATTACGTAACATTCCGCCTTTTTAATCCTTGTTTAGTTTTATAACAAATCCAGATTATAATTTATAGCTTCGCATCTCTGCTCGTTAAGATAACCAAATAGCCTATTAACAAATATTCTAATTTTGAAAACAACTTAATCAAAGTTATCCTATGACTTTTGCCCCCGATAACCTCGTATCAGAAAACAGATTTACTTATTTATAGTTGGCGACGGGGTTAAAGGTCTACCTAGATATTGGTATCTACCCTCATTTAAACATCAACGTATTATCGGCTTTATCACATGCTCAAGAAACAGACTGGAGAACAAATCTCGACGTGGAACGAACTTTATGTCATCTTACATTATTCATTCTAAACTGCTAAGAGTGATTTCGGTATTGAAAAATCGCAACGACACATATTTCAGGTACATATCATTATACACCTTGATACCACCTAATAATTATGCTGATTTACAAAACGTGTACGTACTTAATGTTGTAGAACTTGTAGCTATTAAGATTTAGCCTTGTCGAATGAATCATATTGTCTAATTACTTAAGTCATTCCGTTCAAGAGCGAAATCTATAACTGACTAATTAATTTTTTCCCACAGAAACTTAAAGTAATAGGCATTTACACGAAAACAGTATCAGAAATGAATCATTTCTTTTAGGTCAGATGAGTAACTGAATCATAGCAGTGTTAGTCAGCATCACAAAACACAAGACTTTTGTCTTGTATGGTACCTAACAAAAAAGTTAAGGGGGCAACACCTTGCTACTATGATGGTTAGGGGTGAAACTAAAAACATAAAATTCAGAATTACAAAAAGTTTATTGTTTAAGTATGTAGGAAGATTGTCATTTGAAAAATGACGAAACATCTTCAACTAACGTACACATATGCACAATTTAAGTAAGAATTCTTGCTTACAGGAAATTCTATAAGATGTAAATAGCTTTTCGTTTCTTATCCCATTCTGATAAACTCCGTCGTTTTGACAATCCAAACTTAATTTCCAGCCGAGAAAAATGTACAACTGAATATGAAAAGTAGATGAAATCTGAACCAGAATAGACTCCTTCGGTTTAAAAATTTGGAAATTAGGTGTATATATTTAAATTGTTATTTCCATTCGAAATTTTGTGAGATAACTCTTAAAAATACCAAATTTTTGGAAAACACAATACTAGTTCAGAAGCTGCAAATAAAACGTTATGTTAACAATCTTGTTTCCAAGATATATCCTATTTTACACATTTTTTAACCAACTTTTCATTTATGGGTCAGATTTTATCAATTTTTCACACTCAATTGTACATTAAGCTTGGACTGTTCTCCAAAACAACGAAGTTTATCACAATAGGACAAGAAAGTTATTTACATTTTAGTCAATTGACGTAAAAAACGTTGAAGCTTTCTAACTTCGTAACCTCAGCTATCATTGACAGCCTTTTCGTCCCACTGCTGGGCTTCGGCCTCTTCTCTGCCATTTGTTTCTCCTCGGCGCTAAGGTAGAAACACGGGGGACCTACAGTTTAACGTCGAATTCGAACGACAGAAATTCCAGAGAAGCATTAAGCATTAAGATCTCACGGTTGCAAGCCGAATTGGGAAATTGTTTGTGGTGGGCTGCAGACAAGATTTTTATAATTCTATATGGTGTTAAAATTTTTCGCACATGTCAAAATCACCCTGTATATAGCGCTTTGCAAATTTCTTTAGGATATTTTTGTTTTATATCCTTAAAATTAAAAAAATAAACGTTGTAATAAAACAGGAAAAGGTCTGGGGTTCAATTTCCAGAACATCGGATTTTTAACGGTCTTCTTCGCTCGTAAGACAATATTAAACTAAAGAGGTACTATGCCTAGTAAATCTTCTCTGCAGTAGAAGTGTTTGCTAGTGATGGGCATAATGGAATGATTTCCAGAATCGAATGACTAGTATTCGAATGATGCTAATAATCGAATGATTAGTATTCGAACGATTTTAATAATCGAGATATTCATTCCAATTAATCATTCGAATTCAAAGTGCGCCCGCATTTCGGCAATGTGAGAAACGTCTCGCGTCCAGGCACTCCCGCTCTTGTCTCGAATTGTTTTTCGATTTTCGTTTGGATTCTGTTCTGTATTTATTTAAATTTCACCAAATAATAAAATCAAACCTTCATTTAAATGCCGTTTTATGGTTTTCCGCGTTGTAAGTTATTAAATATTAATATCTTTAATTATTTTATTATAACTGATTAATAGTTTATATCTTTATAAGCGTAATCATGACGATCAATTTAGACATTAAGTTTTTTTAACGGAATGATAATATGAAAAGCCGGACAAATTCGGCATAGGTATTTGATATTTTTAAACAGTGACATAAGTTATTGAAATTATTTTATTTATTTATCTAGTTAATGACAAAAATAAATTGAATAATAATCAATCTAAAAAATTCCACAAGTAATATTTTTGAATTTAAATATACAAAATTTAAAAATACATAATCTTAATCTTGCCTGTTTCGAAATTCTGAAGACTAATTTTGCTAACTCAGCTGTACATGCGACCCCATCCCACAAAACAAGTCAAATATGTTACTTTGTACCTTATCGAGCTACAAATTCATTCGAATACTACTCAAATTATGCACAAACCATATTTCGCTTACCAGCGGAACAACGAAACTAAAGTAAATCCGAGAGGTTTTTATCATTCGAATAAATTATTAGCATTTCAGTCCACGCGGCTGATTGGACCGCATTCCACTTTGACCTCGACTGACAGCGCTTGTTCGCACTGCCCCATCGAGGTCCCTTACAGCTTGTAAATCTAGCTGTTACTAATGAAATTCCCCAATGTACCTGGGTATTTAGTACGACTATTCATTTTCTACCATCTCGCCATTTCCAAAATAACTTTAAATAGGTAATTACATTCTTACGTTCAATCGGGAATTCAATTTGAACATATACTATAGTAAAAGAAAACAAAAATATTAACAATAAACCAGGTATTTAGACAGTCAAGGCATTACAACTGTTATTTAAGGGGTTAATCTATTGTAACCGTAGTTACGTTAATAAACGACCTTTCTACTTGTGGTTTTTTTAACTAGCAGGCAATATATCCAAGCCTAAAATAAGACGAAAAAATTTCAAAAAGATCATAAGAACCTGTTATAAAAAATTTCAAATATTACTGCAAAAATACGGCATTACAAACCTATTTTTACGACTGGAAATAATTTAGTGAAATTTTTTCACTTTGTATAATAAACAAAGCCCCAATCTCATAATTTACCTGCTTTTCCCACAATCAGAATAATGCCTAGACTCTGTTACCAAATTATTTTATCGTATGTCATACATATTGTTTTTTACATTGGCCGCAGTTCACTCTCCAGCGTTCAGGTAGACGGTCATAATCCCTGTGGCGGACAGAAAAACGGATATAATAATTTGTAGTGATATTTGGTATTTTTGGTTGCTTTGTAGCTTTAATATTGCAAGCCTCCAGTAATATATCACTTAGTTAAATTTTAAACCGCCATATTAATTCACCACAGTTTATTTCTACTAATACCATTTTTATGCAAAGAAGGATTACACATTTTTTAAATTGCCTTAATAAACCCCCCGTAATTCTTATTACTAAGCAACTAATACAATACTGAGTAGTAACAGACTATTTTATTTTAATAAAAGTGTGTTTTATTGCTTATTAAATACTTATATATGAGTATTCAAAAATTACCGTGACCAACGATAATGTCGGCAACAGTGCCGCCCCGTGGGTGACAGGCGCCTTTATACAAAGTTATATATCAAGAGCCCACAAAACAGAATTTGCAACTAATAAAAAAATTAATTTCTAGAAAAAGTTTTTTATTTATTTTTTATATAAATAGTCGATGTACGTATTTGTACATAAAAATAACGACCCCACCCACTTAATTATCAAAAAAAATGACAAAACAAAAATACATTTTGGAATTTGGTTTACAGGGTGTCTGCTAATACGAATCGGCTTGATATTTCGCTTATAGATAGAATATTTATTTTCAAGCAGATTGTAATAGGCAGTACCCCTTAGGGGTAAGCAGTATCAAAACTATTTTTTTTTTCTATTCTGATAAGGTTTAATCGTTTTCAGACACAGTTTATAAAAATTACTTTTATTAAAATTAAAACGTTTAGTGTTGATCCATGTTGGGAACATTGTTCTTCGTAACGCTCAAGTTTTAAAACTTATTTACGCTAAGAATTCTCCTAAAATATTTAAATACATGTGTTGAATTTGGTCTGTGAGTTCAAATTAGTGTGGTATTATGGAAAAATGTAAAATAATTCAAAACTACTTCTACCTGGAATCACATATCGAGAAAAAAAGTTGTCGCGATACTATCTTCCCTTCCTCTTCTTCGAGTGTGCCTGTGTTGCGCCACAGACTTAGAGGATTTACAGTTTATCATGGGTTCCGAACCACGGGAAGTGTAAACACTTCTACTCTGGAGAAGATTTACAAGGCAGAATACCTCAATGGTTTGCCAATACCTTGCGAGGGAGCATGACTGTTAAAAATTAGATGTTCCGGTACTGGGAATTGAATACAGGACCTTCAGCTTAGAAGTCCAGCGCGCTAACCTCCAACCCACGGCCGCCTCACTATCTTCCCAGGTACTTGTAATTACGGCATTTCGCATTTACATGTTTGTTTATATCAACTGTCGTATCGATTGTAGTCATTAGAGCTTAGTTTACTTAGTTTAAATTAACTTTATAATAATATAATAAACATAATTATATTTTACTATTTACCAACACTTCGTTGAACACTATTGGTAAGAGTTGGCTCACTTGCTTTTAACAAATAAAATCTACATTAGCAAACGAATTGTTATACAGCCAACCTTTAAAAAAATTAAATTTAAATCTAAAAATATAAAAACGGTTTACGTCCGGGAACTAAAAGCGTGCTTTTCGTGTTACAATCTGGCCTTTGCACACATCGGTCCATTTACGCTTTTTTTGTGCACTGTCATTAATACATATAATAATGGTATACCTATAGGAAATTGTACTCGTTAATTATTTTAAAAATTTATTTAATGACTGCAGTCAATAACTGTTGGCACAAACTAAGTTGTAAATAAAGAAATCCCGCATTTAAACGTATCGGGGAATTACAGTATCGACGCAACTCTGTTTTGATATTAAATGATATCTACTAGATGTTTCTTATATTTTCGATTTTACGTTAATAATGTACTAATTTAAACTCACAGATTAAATTTTCAACATTAATTTAAGTATTTTAGACAAACGCTTAGTCAAAAGACTTAATTTGAGATAAAAATAATATTTATATACTATGTATTTCTAAAAATGATTTAACCTCATAGCCGAAAAATATTTATGATATGTAGGCGGCACTGCCTACTACCATCTGTCCCAAAAAAATTTTGTAATATTACAATTAATCAAGATATCAAGCTGATTTGTCTTAGTAGACTCACTCAGTACGTGATATATCATTTATTACATATTTATCGTCCTAGCTTCAGCCGTCGCAAAATTATTAATTAGATCTTTTATATCCATAGCATCCATAATATTATGTTCTATTATTGATAAACCAGTAAGACTTTCTTCGGACACTGTTGATAGTAAATATTTTTTATTAATTTTTGCATTTAAAACGGATACAGGTTACGGTTGCTGAGTGTACTGCGCGTTTTTTACCGCTTTACGCTTTGTTTTTAACCGTGCAATCTATGGAGTAAAGTTTTATTTCATGAATGAGACCACTGAATACAAAGTGACTATTATTTATCGTCTTTACAGGGCGCCTTTTTTGACCAGGTGCTTTTGTGCGGGGCACAACATGCACTCCCGCCCGGGGCGACCCTAGTCGGAAACCAAAACGTTTAATGCAAATAGGTCGAAGTAACTACGTCCAATACAAATATGCTGAATGAAAATAGTATCAAATAGTAAAAAATACCGAACGCAATTATGTTTATTAACTTATGTGTCTAATTAGAATATCACCGAATGCAATAATGTAGAAGGTAAAAATATCGAATAATACCAAGATGAATGATGAAAACGTCGAATACAATAATGTCGAGTAGAAAAAAAACTAGATCGTAAAGCATCGAACTACATAATTTTGTATTATCTATACATGGAGTCCGCGGAGGATCTCGGCTACCATAAAGAGATACAAATCGGTTAAATTAGAGAAATATTGCGTAAATGTATGCCACCCCCGCCCTTACGAAAATGTATTGATTTTCAGAATACCTCCAAGCACTTATGAAATATCCTGAAATAACTGAAATTGGTCTTCTCAAAAATTACTAACAAGTTTTTTAATATTAAAGTTATTCAATCGGAACTCGGTATTCGCACATAAGCCGACAAGGAATTCAATTCCGGCAATTTCTAGCCAACCATTTTCAGAGATACGATAGTCGATTTTTTATGGGCGCCATATTAAATTTATTCTTTTTTAAATAGAGCCTAAAAGTGCTTTACGACGATATATGACATGCATATGCCAAGAATAGAAATAATGTTAAAAATCAAGGAGGTTGCTTTGAAATACAATACAATTGAATTGTTTCTCCAAAATTAATGCACTTGGATTCAAGGAATTTGATCTAAACAAATTTAAATTGAAGGTAATTTTGTCAGAAACATGGTGATCATATCGACTAAGTAGTAGATAAGTACCTACATACATTTATAACTAAATTTATCAGAAACTCGTAATCTCTAGAATAAACCATATCTCTATGTAATCCACAAGAGCAAATCAAGGGGTGTAGGGGGAGAGGGATCGAGCACGCCACCTAACAGGCCATTTAGTACCAATACATCTCCCTCATATGTATTATTAAAATAATTTGTTACAATGTTAGTATTGTGTGGTGGAGCCCCGTCTTGTCGAAACCACATATTGCGAGTTGTCTCTTATGGTCAGGCCCGGACTGGCCAGGTCGGCTGGTCGGCGATCGCCCCCCAAAGGGATACCCTAAAAAATAAAAAAATAAAAACGAAACTTAAAAGTTAAAAATTAGGCTCTGTTTTTACTAAGGTTGATTTTAAATTTTTAATTATGGTGCAATCGCGTGTACGATTAATGTTAAACAGTTGTATACACTAAGCACAGTGTGCTTACGCTAGGCGCCGGCGTATAGTATCGTCGTCTCGTCTTGTTGCTGACGGAAGCAACTTAGGTTTACTGTAAGCCAAGATCTTATGTCCAATCTACTTTTGATGAACGTAGAAAGAGAATTGTTTTATAAATTGGATAAAGATCAAATTATAGATCAAATAGCCAAGCACAGTGAAGAGCTGACCGAAAAGCTGTTAAGTTAACTAAAATTATCTTCTGTGCTTAATAATATTTAAACTTTTCTATTTTTTTTTCTAAATTTCTAGCTTTACAAACATTATTTTACCTTTACTTGTTTGCAAGTGAGAATGTTAAATCAAGGAGTAAACTCTACTTTAATTTTTTTATTCTTCTTCTTCTCCGGTATCCTTTATACCCTCACGGGTGTTGGATATTTGTGGATTCCGTGTCCTTTACTCATTTCTTCCATCCTCTGCGGTCCTTTGCCATCTCGTTCATTTGTTCTATCGTTTTCCCTCTTGCTTTCCCTATCTCTTCTATGCCCTTCATCCAGGTGAGTCTCGGTCTTCCTATTTTCCGTTTCCTCGTGCCTTTGGCTTCCATTACTTTTTTCGGGAGTCTGTTTCTGTCCAATCTCTGTAGGTGTCCATACCATTCTAGTTTCTACATCTCCCTTTTTTGTGTTATCGTTTGTTGTTTTAGTTTTCCTACGATTTTCTCGTTGCTTATGTGATCCATCTTGGTTTTCCCCGCTATCTTTCTGCAGTACTTACTTCATTTCTGCTACTATCAGTTTTGGTTTGTGTTTCTGTTGTACAGTCCAGGTTTCGCTTCCATATAGGATCGTTGGGTCCACTACTATATTATATATAAGTATTTAGCTTGGTTTTTTCATTTATTTCTTTTTTCCCAAAAACTGACTTATTTAGTGCGTAATTTATGTTGTTTGCCTTCTTGATTCTTATGCTATGTCGAAGTCTATTTTCCCGTCTTTTCCTATAATAATTCCTAGGTATTTCATTATGGTCACTTCTTCTATAAGATGATTTTTGTACATTATTCTGTTTTCTTCTTGTTCCATTTTCTTATTTATATACATTATTTTACTCTTTTCTACATTAACTTCCATCTTAATTTTTTCTATTTCTTCTGTCCATACATTTATCAGCTTTTGCATTTTGCTGTTTTTGTCTGTCATAAGCACTAAATCATCTGCGTATAACAGACTATCCATTCTGAGTGGTATCATATTCCTGTGTCCCACTGTAGTCTGCAGTTTCTCCGTTCTTTGTCTTGTGTTTTTCAGTAGCCTGTCCATTATTATTATAAACAGGTATAGGCTTAAACTGTCACCTTGTTTTATACCCTTTCTGATATTAAATGGTTCTGATCTATTGCCGTTTATTTGTACTTTTGCTCGTGCATCCTCCCGTACCGAGTTTATGACTTATATTACTTTCTTCGGTGTGCCTATTAGTTCCAAACAGTTTTCTATTGCTTGTCTTTGTATTGAATCAAAAGCTGCCCTTAGGTCGATAAATGCAAGGATAAGTTCTTCTCCTTCTATCAGTTGTCTTATTATGTATATATTGTCTGTTGTCTGCCTTTTCTCCCTGAATGCTGTTTGTTCATCCTCTAGCTTATTTTCTATGTGTCCCTTTAGTTTGTTTTGTAGTATTTTTGTATATATTTTGTATGTCACGGATGGTAGGTATATTGGTCTATAGTTGCCGCTTTGGGTCTTGTCACCTCTTTTGTGTATAGGCATTATGATATTGTTTTTCCATTCCTCATGTATCGTGTTTCTTTCCCACGCTTCAGCTAGTATTTTGTGTAGCCATGTTATTCCGTTCTTTCCCATGTATTTGATCATTTCTGAATCCACTTAATCTTCTCCACTTGCGTTACTTATTTTGATGTTTCCTATTGCTTCTTCTATTTCTTCTATATCGATATTATTATTCTGTATTTCCTCCTCTTGTTGTATGGGTATATTTACTTCCAGTTGCGGTATTTTATCATGCTCGTCTAAGTCGAATTTTTGGCTGTAGTGTCTTCTCCATACTTCCATTTTTTCCGGTTTGGTTATGTTGTTTTCATCTCTTACGCCTGAATCTGTCTTCTTTCTTTTTCCTCTTAGCCCTTTAATTGTATTCCAGAATTTTCGATTGTAATTTCTGTATCCCTCATTTAGTTCGTTTCCAAAGTCCTCCCATGTTTTTTATTTAGCTTTTTACTTTCCCATACCTTATAGGTATAGGGTAAGTATTGAATTCATGAAAATTTTCGAAATCGAGATTTTAACGGATATATCCGTTTTGGGTCTCTAGGAACCCAAAAAAGTGGTTTTTAAAAAATGTCTGTCTGTGGGTGGGTATGTACGTACGTATGT
>JABXWE010007346.1:0-24125 GCA_014611495.1 Limonius californicus
TTGAGCAAATACTCAAATTTGGCGCCCAACCTGAAAGTACTATTCTAATATTTAAGTTTATTTATTTATTTAAAAATACACAACATATTTTTGTCTTAGCCAATGTGGGGCTATTCATCTATTTAAATAATTATGTAGTTAAATATTTATAATTAAAAAAAAACACTACAATATATATAACATCAGTTAACGAACCAAACTGTCGCTTGCTTTTTCTTTATTCTACTTCGTAATTTAAATCGAGGACCTGCCTCTCCATCTGATGCTTCCACAGCCCCAGACAAATTTCCCGAAGGCAAAATTGGAACTTCAGGGAAAACAACTGCTCTTTCTTTGTTACCAAAAACAATACCCTGCTCCAATTTAGAAGAAGTATTTCCTTGTGTTCGATTTAAACTACTTCTGTAATTTATAATTTTTGTCAAACTGGTCATTTTTCACAGCTGATTCTGCTGCTACAGAAGGACGACCGCTTAATTTAATTAATTATCAAGATGTTTTCTGATTGGATTAGGACCTTCAGCACCTATAACGTTAACAGTTAACGGACTATTACTCCTTCCGCGCTGCCACAGATTTGTAGATTTATTTTTAAATCCAATTTATTCCCCAATTTGAAAATCCACCTTACGTGATCCACTGGAATTTCTAATTTGACGTTCAGGTTCATCAACTTTGTTACTTAAAGATGGCCTCATAAGTTCAAATCTAGTTCTTGAAACCATGCCAAACATTAATTCCGCTGGACTCTTACAAGTAGTGCAATGAAGTGTATTTCGGTAATCAACTAAGGAGAAATCAATGGCTTCATCGATAGGCATTTTAGATTGAGTAGTTATTTTCACACATTTTTTTTTAAACTCTCATTTTAAGCAGCCCCATTTGTAGAGGCATTGCAATATCTCATGATCCGTGCGCAGTAAACCAAAATATGTTACTGACGTCACGAACTGTTCTAAAGACCAACTTGAAAATATCGTTGCGGAAATATTTGTTGTCATTTTTAGCCGTGCGATTTTTTCCCTTGTTCATATTTAAATTTCCCTGCGTTATTAGAAGAAACAGTCTTTCTGAAGACTACAGCGGTTTATTTACTGTGTAGCCACCGTCAAAAGAATTGTTAAGGAAGGCAGGCTACAACCAGATGGTGGCAAATTTACTTCCCCAAGGAAAACCATCAATAAAAGCAGTCCGAGGTCTACGTCTGACGATGAAGACGATTTAGGTTGTAAACCATTATAATTGTATATAATTTTTGCTTTATATTATCTGAAGACACTTTGATATTTAACTTAAAATTCTTTACATTCATTCCTTTCATTTTAATATGGACTGTATTTGCATTCAATATGAATTTATGTATAATATTTAATTGTGTAATCGTGTTGTACGATATTTGCATTAAATTTGACTTCATGTACCTATAATTTGTTTTATTGTGTTCTGATTTTTGCTAAATGAAAACACTTCCCTTTAATATTAGGTTAGGGATGTGCAAGCAATTTTATTAGATTAAATGATAACGTAGTAGAAAAATTATATTTCGAGTCCCATAGGACTTTCTTCAGACAAATAAAACAAGCATTCTACAAATTAATAGTTAATTCCTGTAACAAGAATAAGAAAAAAAATTTTAGGTACGTGAAACATATAATATATAATAGTTAAAAGATATGTTCTGATTTTCTATTGGATCAAAGTAATCTGCATGTATTCTTTGCCAAATATTATAATATATATATATATATATATATATATATATATATATATATATATTGTCGTGTGATAGATTGTAAATTTATTAATAAAATGATGAGGGCTAAATATGAAAATGTTATCATTCACACACAACAAATATTTAAATTGAGACTCTTGTAAACAACTTTTTCTTGAATTTTGAAAGGAAATAATAATAAAATTGTTAAAATAAATCTCAGGGTTCAATAAAATCAAGGTTGCAATCAGATGGGTTTGCAAATTCAGGTTTGTATTAGTGGAGATTAAAGAATAACGACAAATTAATTTAGAAATGAAATTTAAATTTGGAAATGTAATAAAATCGTTTGAATTTCGAGTAAACAAAAATACCTTTGCAATAAATTTGTCCTCAAGGAATACAATAAAATATCAAATTTTGCGGAAGCATCATCAAAAATGTAAAATTTAGCTGAAGGCACAAATATTTAAATAAATACATAATTGTTGCAAATGAAAACATGATTAAAGGCAACTAAATAAACCATAGTTACATAACACAGATAAACAACCATCTCTAAACATCAAAAGTCCATATTTCAGGCAAATTCATTATTGTCGATGACATTTCAATCATATTATAAATAAACAAACAAATACAACATTATTGCTGGAGGAGATACGTCGTAATGTTGCCTCTAGTGCCAATACAAAATTATACAACATAAAACAAGTATGAACAAACACCTACATGTGTTAAAGGTTACAAATTTATATCGGTCAGTCACATCGTTACAACAAATCCTAAAGTTCTTCGAAATTACAGCTCAAATCCAAGAAAATTCCATTGCAAGGCTACAACATAACATCTAGAAGGAAAAACCAATGAAAAATACCCGGAGGGTACAAGAAAAAACCTGCAATTCCACCAGATTACAATCCGAAGGCTCATCGGAAAGGAAAACTAATAGCCTCACTTCAAATCTGTGTGTGTGTGTGTGACTCATTAACATAAGAAAAAGCTACATAAGGCTTCTATACTTGATAATTAACAAGAATTTAGCTATTTTTGAAAGGGTGTAAACACTGCATATATATATATATATATATATATATATATATATATATAAGTATAATCTATTTATAAATTTGATCTAAAAGGTTAAGACAAAATTCACAATTCTTTACTATAATTTCAATGTCTTGATCTAAGCCAGAAAACCAGAAGTATAAGCGAGCTAGAGACTTCATTTTTACAACCTGCAAGTGCGTATTATTCTTTAAGTATAGGTTTATGAAGAGAAGTAGGAAGAACTACTCTAAATTTCCAAATAATACATCCTGAATTAAAGGATAATTCACTAAGTCGGATATAAAATTGTTTAAAATCCCAATTTACATTAGTAGGCCACCCTAATTTTATGTATTTAATGACCTCACGAAGAACGGAATCTGCGGAAATCTCCTTCTTTACGGTTACAAAACTGATTGGAAAACAGCCCCGTTGAATAGAAAAGAAAAATGTGTATTACAGTCAATGTTATCGAAATCCATTTTAATGGGTAATCTGGAAAGTCCATCAGCATTGCAATGTTTAGATGAACTAACACATTGAACTGTAAATTAATATTTAGATAACATTAAAACCCAATGCTTGCAACTAGAGTTAAGATAAAATGTTTTTGAAATAAATAAACATTAAATTTTTTATTCAAACAATTATACTTAGAGCTTCTGTTTCTATTTTTCTGTAATTGGTTTCACTCTGAGATAATGGCCTGGATCCAAAAGCGATTGGTCGTTCAGACTTATTTGGAAAAATATGTAAAAGAACAGCACCTGTTCCAGTACTAGACGCGTCACAGCTCAACTTACGAGGTAATTTACTGTTAAAATGTACTAATACTGGCGGTGAAACTAACAAAGACTGAATTTTACTAAATGTTCCTTGGCAGTTTCGATTCGAAGAAAACGAAGTACCCTTACGAAGAAGTTTATGCAAAGGACTGAGCTGAATTGAATTTACTCCATACACTACAGCTTTGCAAGCTCTATGTGTAATAAATTGAGTTTAGTTAAGGTCTTCCAATGAGCCAAGTAAGTATCTTCTCTTATTTCACAAGAATACCAATCTCTTTATTTATGAAACTTTTATTATGAGATTTAAAATTATTGTTGATATTTTATTAATTAATTTAAAAAAATAAGTTTAGTTAATTAATTTACAAGTATGTAAATAATAGTAGAAGTAATAAGTTACACGTCCATGCCCGCCTAATTTTACTATTTTGACATTTTTTGTTCGAAATTAACCTGTAGTTGACATTTAGTATTGCCTGCAGCACAATACCAACTTTGTGCTGATGAATCAGAAAGCAAATCCATGTGGAGTTTGTCAAGCCTAAGTTTACCTGTAAATTTCCAAATCCTCTCAAATTTCGACCTGATCAATATATTTATTAATAATTAAAGTAAGCTAATCCTTGTAAGAACTGAGATATAATGGTATTTGTTAATCTTCAGTCAACTGTGGTAAGGTGAAATGAAAGATAAATACAGATAACAGGTAAATTATTATGGAACAAATTTTATTAACAATCAAGTTTTAAATTTTACTTTGCATTGCAAGAACTTGCTAACTTAGTTATTAAGGCAGTTGTTACATTCTCCATTGAACCAGTCAATGAAGGATGAAATCCTGGAGAAGACATCTACGGCGCATGGACGACCCCAAGACACTGTTCCGATCAATTTATTTTCACCGTTGACTACTCTAATGAGAGGGCCGCCAGAATCACCATGGCATGCGCCTTCACCGCTTTGGGTTAGAGTGCAAATTTGACTGTCAATTACAGGGGTAGAGTGTGCATCTTTACATTGCTTAACGGTGGTAGTTTTCAAGTTGAGATCTTGCAGTTTGTCGGGAATGCTGCCTGGGTAAGAAGTTCTTCCCCAACCGCTGAGAACGCATGGTTCATCACCTTCCACATCTTCTGTTTCTGCAACAATTGGACCAACTTTGTCATTGAAGCTGATTGGCACGACTTTTAGAATGGCGACATCATTTGGGATATACCAGGGGTTATAGTCTTTATTAGAATGAATTTCAAGTACTTTGTAAACGTCTCAACCGCTAGTTAGGGAATTCGTTCCAGCAACTACGGTCAGACGAGATGCTGGAGATCTGAAAGCTATTGGTATAACATATCTCTGTGCTTTACGGTTATTGAATTTGATCGTAAGAATATGTACCCTGCTACACAATGAGCTGCTGTAATAACCCATTCTTGATCGACAATGGAACCACCACAACTGTGAGAACCAGAGGATCTTAATGAAATCTGATGGGGATGGGCTCCCTCTTCAGCTGGTTTACCTCCTACAACCATCCATTTATCACTTGGATCGATCCTGGATTGACTGTAAGTTGCAGCTGCAGAAGTGATAAAAAAATCTTTCAGTTTAGCCTACCCTATTATAATAACAAATCCAACCAAAATTTATTCGAGAATAATTAAAATATGTAGTTCTAACTTACCAAGAGCGCTGACTACCAGCAGGCATAATACTATCAAACACTTAGCCATGGCACTTGTGACGCCTTTCAAAAAAATTGATTCGAGCTTATACAAGGAATTTTTCTTTTTAGTATACATAGCCTATGTATACTTTTAAAAGAACGCGTCAATTTCGCCTATTGTGTAGGCAACTAACTATACAGACAACTCAAGCATGCTGTGACCACAGCAATCAAATGAATTCAATTCTAAAAAATAAAATTAATCTTTATTTAGTGTCAAACAATTGTTAGAAAATTTAAATCAGAGGGATGCGTAATAAATTCCCAGAAAATAAAAACTGAAAGTAATCACGTTTTAACCGAAGAAATGAAATGAAATATTTTATGCTACGTTGATTAATAATAATTAAAAATTTTGCTATCGCCGGGAATTGAACTCGGATCAACTGCTTGGAAGGCAGCTATGCTAACCATTACACCACTTTGCCGCTGATGTATGTGTTTTGTACAAAAGAAATATAATGTGCACGGACCTTAGATATTTATTACATATTTATTTTTAAATTCCTGCGGCTGTTAGCGGAAATGGCAAATACATGCAGATAGCTGTTGGAGACGTATTGCCGACGAAACTAATTGATTAATTATCCCTCTACGAACAAGTCGCAGACTGTTATTTCAAAAACATTAAGTAGGAACGAGTTCCTTTCATTACTGAAATCTACAGCTAAACTAGTACGGACGCATGAGAATAATGGAGGAATACAGGTAACCGCAAAAATTTTAGAGGTGGAAACCAACACAACGCAAGAAAAGAAGAAGACCAAGAAAAGAATAGCACATAATTTTATAAAAGATACCCAGATCTACAAATTACTTAATTCCTAGAAGATATTGTTCAAACTTTTTGACAAATATTCTGTTAATATTGTATTTAAATGGTAAATGTACGTTTCATCTAATTTTTGTTCGCCCTTAATGTAAATAAAGACGAATATTCGGTACTTAGTACCATTTTTAAATATTTAGGTGTTGTCACACATCATTCTTGAAAGAAATTATTTAGCCCGTAAAGCAATCGAAATGTTCTGTCAATCTAACTCATTAACATAAAATACCAACTATACATTCAACAATAAGAAGAAACATAATACGTCTGTACTTAAAATTAACATATGATAGACCAAATATGAATGTAGAAGTTTATAGCTGCGGCCAGAACATATAATTACTTAGAAATCAATAAATATTATTAAATCCGAAATACAACTAACAATCTGTTAAAACGCTGAAATATTGAGATAACACTTGTAAATGTTGACGATAATTGCTGTAGCGCACCAAACCAAGGCATTGGTTTATCGAATATACTTAAACATGTTTACTATCCTATTAATAAATAATTATATCAGATAATCAGATTTCATCGAGTGCGATACTATTTTCAGTGGAAACATATTTTATCATTTCATGAATTGCTTTATTTGCACTAAAATCTGTATACAGGGAATTTTTCTATTTAATATACATTGCCTATGTATACTTTTAAAAGAAACGCGTCAATTTCGCCTACTGTGTATGCAACCAACTATACCGACAACTAAAAATCAGAAACAAACGTCACTATAGTTGTGAATTATTTAAGTATGAAGGTTATGTTGATGCAGTGTTTATATTAAATAAGTATTTCATCCTGTATATACGACACAGATGATGACTTTTTTGTTAAATGCAAACATTGACAGGGTGAGGTAAGGTCCGTGCACATTATATTTCTTTTGTACAAAACACATACATCAGCGGCAAAGTGGTGTAATGGTCAGCATAGCTGCCTTCCAAGCAGTTGATCCGAGTTCAATTCCCGGCGATAGCAAAATTTTTAATTATTATTAATCAACGTAGCATAAAATATTTCATTTCATTTCTTCGGTTAAAACGTGATTACTTTCAGTTTTTATTTTCTGGGAATTTATTACGCATCCCTCTGATTTAAATTTTCTAACAATTGTTTGACACTAAATAAATCCAGAAGCCATACAGTTTATACGTTCCATATAATTTAAGTATTCGCTTATGACAAGACAATGGGCGCAATAAGAATCTTCAAAATTAGTAATACCATGTACCAAGTATTATTAAAGCACACACTTAATTTCGTGTGAATTATTACATCAGAGATACCTCATATGGAGCACTACTAATTAATTCCTTCTATATTTTTTACCTTCCTCCCAGTTTAGTGCAATTAATGTATTGATAGGATCGAATCGCCAAAAGTAAAATACTGTCGGCAATGACCCGACTTAGAAGGTAAGATATATATAGGGAATTTTTCTTTTTAGTATACATAGCCTATGTATACTTTTAAAAGAAACGCGTCAAATTCGCCTATTGTGTATGCAACCAACTATACCGATAATTAAAAATCAGAAACAAACGTCACTATAGTTGTCAATTATTTGAGTATGAAGGTTATGTTGATGCAGTGTTTATATTAAATAAGTAAATCAAAATGATTTGAACAACAACGACGATTATTATTGTAAAACATTAAATATCAATAACAGAAAACGGAAATGAATATAAAAACAACAGTTACAACAAATATTCGAAATGGCTACCCTGTACTTCTAAACAATAACCTAACCGGTGTTGAAAACCACGCACAGCATTCGTAAGAAAGTTGGGATTCAAGCTATTGCATTCGGTACGTATGCGATCTTTTAATTCATCAATACTTTGTATTGGAAAATTGGTATAAATTTTTGATTTCAGATATCCCCAAGCAAAGAAGTCATTGGGTGACAAATCTGCAGAGCGCGGGGGCCACGCTATAGGACCGAATCTCCCTATCCAACGTTCTGGAAACCTATCGTTAAGAAAATTTCTTATAGCATTCGTGGAATGCGGTGGGGCACCATCCATCTGAAACCATGGGTCATCGATGTTCAAGTTTTCTATTGCCGGAATGATGTTGTTTCTTAATAGCTCTAAAAATTTGGCATATTGAGATTACCATCAATAAAATATGGACCGATAAGCTTATTTTCAACTATTCCTAGCCATACGTTAACTTTCCCAGTGTATTGACTGTGAGTTAAGTTTTGTAAATGGCAGTTAGTACGGGACCAATATCTAAGAAATAAGTTTATCAGGATAATGGATAGTGGATGGATGAGGAATTATAATACACACCGAAAATTTTGTGAATTGACTTCTCCATTTATTGTGAAAGTTGCTTCGTCACTAAAAACGATCTTATTTAAAACATATTCTTCACAAAAGATTGTTCGTTTTTCTTTGTCTTAATCGAATAGTTGTTGGTGATTCGAAAATTTGTACGATTGATATTTAAATTCTTTTAGTGTTTTAAATACCGAGGTTTTAGAAACATTAAAATGTGAACCTACGTCTCGTAGTGATACTATCGGGGTTTCTTCAACGTAGCATAAAATATTTAATTACATTTCTTCTGTTATAACGTGATTAGTTTTTGTTCTTATTTTATGGGAATTTATTACGCATCCCTCTGATTTAAATTTTCTAACAATTGTTTGACGCTAAATAAAGATTAATTTTATTTTTTAGCATTGAATTAATTTGATTGCTGTGGTCACAGCATGCTTAAGTTGTCTGTATAGTTGGTTGCCTACACAATAGGCGCGTTTCTTTTAAAAGTATACATAGGCTATGTATACTAAAAAGAAAAATTCCCTGTATAATTTTGTTATTACACTAATTTAAACCGCAACCCGACTAAGGCGACCCCGGATAATCGAGTGTCTACAGTATGTGTTTTTGAACTTTATCAATTTACGTATCTCCAATTAATTCTGATTATAGATATAACGATAACTTGTTTTTTGCGTTTTCCAACAATCTGCTTGAAGTGTACTTCTGATAATTTGTATGTTTTAACAAGTAGACAAAATGGTCTATGGAACAAAGTTTATTTGGAATAAATATTCGTTAAAATGATTCAGTGATTCTCTGCTTAATTCCCGGATAACAGAAATAAATGAAGTAGAAGATGCCGATTATTGACATGTTGACAACAAACTAAAGATAAATAACCACTACTACAGCTTATACATTCAAATTACATAGGCAATGTAGAAGAATATTCACTTAACTGTGTTGCCACGACGAGCTGTAATTACAGATCGGCAGCACCTTGTTGTGATACTTACACATGGTCATTCGGGTTTAAATCGGAATACTGGACAGGCCACTGCAAATGAATGATCTCTTTTCTTTATAGAACTAATTGCTCAAGTTTAAATATGTATGTGAATAGCATAACAGATTGTAGTACAAGCACTAAGTACTGGTTTTGGTTCACGGTACCACCCAAGAAAGCATTATCTGTTTTATGGTGGTAGATTATTCGTACCTAAACCATTATTGTGCCTGCGTAGATATGTATCTTTCGAATATGCCTCCAATATTCTAGGGAGTCTATTTCACATTATATACTCCGACCCTTTTACTGTTAGACCGAATCGATACATAGCCATAACTAAGATGGAGTTCCATTCATCCCGGTTCGATTAATCGTTTTCTCTACTTCAAGCTAAACGAGCAGAGCGATTGCGGAATCGTATGGTAAGAACTCTTAAGTGGTAGTTACGAATGTAAGCCCATTTTATGAAGTTAAAGGAGAATTACATTTCACCTGCAAATTAAGTTTCAATATATTTGTACAAGAGAGTGGCAATTCAGGGGTATAAAATATATCTTTGTATCTAATACAAATGTTCGTTAATTTTGCTTTTTCCTCTTCGTTAAGATGCTCTAATCTTAGATTATTTTGTAAGTTATTTATTAAAATTGGGTTTCTTTGCTTTTTATTGATCTCTATATTATAATTCTCTAACTTGTCATGATTAGTATAATCTTCTAATATAAATGGATTATAAATTTCGAATACTTGTTGATGATCAGAAATGTTAACAACAGTTGTTTTAAAATATTTATTATGAAGTTTGACAATAGCTGAGAGTGTGAATACATCGTTGTTGAATTTAAATTTTTGGGATAATTTGGTACCATTTTTTCCGATAGCCGGTAGTGTAATTGATTTTTCTGTTCTTGGTTCTACAATTAGTATTTTAATGGGTTCTAAATTTTGTTTAATTTTTGAAAAGTTACATTCGTTTCGCTTTTGTGTTTCTTGTTTCAATTTGGAAGAGTTGTAGTAAAATGGGATAACTGTACCATCTGTTTGTACATGCATCCATTTATAATCAATTGAAGCGGGTAAACTTGATAAAAGACCTGAACCTGTAAGTCCTACATATTCGTCGTGAAAATCAAATAAGTAACACGTGTGATTTCCGGGTTCATTAAATAAAGCTTTGATAGGAATGTTTGCAATTTTGTTATATTTTGTGGTGCCATGTGATGTTATTTCAAAATTTTGATTGATAATTGAATTTGGAAAATTTCTATAATCGAATTTGGGGGACATGATTGTTTTTGAGCTTCCAGTGTCTAACAATAATTTTTCGCCAGTTCTGGGGATAAGTATGTATGGAAGGTTTGATTTAGGGTTAATATTAAAATTTTGGATAACGTCCGAGGCTAGTTTGTAAAATTTACGTCATTATTTTCGTCGTCGTCTTGTTGTGTCCACTCAGCGTGTTCGTTGTCTGGGGGTATTTCTGGGAATTCCGAGTAGGGATTTTGGTCATCGACTTCTGATTCATTATTGTGTTCTAGGTGAAATAATTCTTGCGAATAAAAATTTCTCGATTGGTTTGGTGAATTTTGAAAATTTGTTGTATTATTTCTGAATTTATTTGGGTTGCCTACTTATTGCGTTGCAGGTCTCTTTTGAATCTGGCTAACTTGCATTGATTCTACAGGGTTTTTTGGTTTAAAACCACGTTGAGGGGCAAAAACGTTTTGACCAGGTTTTGCAAATGGTCTTTGATAATTTGGAAACTGCATGGGGGCTTGATTGGGGTTTAATCTTATATGGGTTTCTATTTTGATGAGAAGTATTATTTCTAGGTACAAAATTCTGTTGGGATATATATGAAGTTTGAGGCACAAAGGGGTTTGGGTATATACGGATTGTGCGAAACAAAGTTATTTTTCATGTAATTTTGGGTAAAATTTGTTGCTTTAGCTTGTGAGTTTGAGTTAAAATTACTTTTATTTAAATTTTGTGAATAGCGAATATCTAGTCCTTCTCTAATAATTGTGATTGCGTTTTCTAATGTATCGGGGTTTCTACACCTAATGAAACTGCCAAATGGTTCGTTTAGTCCCCTGACAAACGCTCTTAAAGCCAGGCTTCTGACGTTTAATAATTTATATCTTTTTATGTCTGTATGTTCTGCTCCAAGTGAAATTTTAGAGTTAAACACGGCTAATAATGATCTAACACGGTTATAGAAATCAATAGGAGATTCTTTTGAATTTTTTCTCATGCGTGATAGGTCTGTATTTAAATTTAATTCCGACCTTTGGTCGCCAAAATTATTTATTAAAACATTTTTTAAATCTGTCCAGGTGTTAAATTCGTATCCTTTAATTATTCTCAAGGCAGTGCCTTTTCATTTATTTCTGACTGAAGAAAGAAGCAATTTATTGATATATACACCAGGTTGTGTGGTTGAGATAAATTGATCGAGTATTACCTCCGCTGATCCTATATATTCAAATAATGTCGCTGGATTGTGCTGGAAATACTGCGGGTGTTGGGTCTACCATATTAACGTTTAATGTTAATCGAGACGGTCGCACAATATGTTTTTGCATAAACTAATATGATTTGATCGTTTGTATACACAATTATTTTAAAAAATTGTTATTTTATGTTAGTGTTAATGCTAGGGGGCTCTAATTCAAGGGTCCTACACACAAATATTGAGTAATAAAGCTTCTTATAAAACCTAATGGTTTCGCTTTATATCTCGCTTACCAATATTTGCTTGAACTTAAAGATAAATCAATTCCAGGTTAGTAATATTTATGTAAATTTTTAAATTTCACTTTGCCACTAAGTAAAAACTTTATTGCTTACTGCATTATTTGGTGATTTCTTGAAATCGGTGATCGGATCTACGTCGTCTGGATCGGTAGTCCTGTTGGTTGGACTGCACCTCTAATGCTCGGTGGCCCTGTTGATCTCGATGATCAGGGGGTTCTCGATGAATCAGATGACTTCAATAGTCAGGAAATGTTGAATCTCGAATGTTGCTCAGCTTCGGCGATGTTTGTCCTCTGCTGGGCTGTAGTCGATCTTCAAACGGTACAATTTTTCGAATGTGCGGTAAAGTGTTGAAACACAAGTTTTTCGAACGTTTTTTACGAGAAAAAAACTACTAAACTCCGCACATTCTACCGACTGCGCCAATTAAGTTTCAATAAAGGTAAAATGGTTTTTTAAAAACTTTATTTTGACCTTCAAGGGAGTCGTGAAGTAACTAGATTACAAATTCAGACTAAAAGCTAATTTACATTTCACACCTTATTATAGTTTCTAAGCTTACTCTTATTCTACGAAGAAAGATAACGCAATCTTTGCAGTGTCATCGGTTCGTATTACATAACTTGCAGCCTCATCTTACGCCACCGTTACTACACTTGCGATCGTTTATAAGTTTCTGCTACATAACCAGTTTAACAGATAACACTCAATTAGATAAATGCAGAATGGATAAACGATCTTCAACACATACAAACAGGGTGATGCGCTTATTCACAGATATAGAATTTCATATGCCCTGTGTTTAGATGCGAACAAAATGTGTGACCATGATATTCTGCAAAAGTTAAATAAATACCCCTTTGAGTAAGTAACCTTAGTAAGGTAAAGGTAGTGATCAAAATGTAGCCTGTTCCTTAGACCGTTGTAAGCAATGTTAGTTATGAAGTTGTGGTTCATACGATGTGTACATCTACACATAACTGATGAACGTTTTCTTACTAATTTCTACAGAACAGTTGCTCAAAAAAACAGAAATTTCCAACCTTTTCAGCAGTCTGACGACCCTGGGATTCCAGTTCCAGATATTTTTTTGATAGTATAACCCAAACTAATAACTTAGACTGTACGAATAAGTTATACAAATTTACAAGCACTCGTTGGTTATTTCCTGAGCATTGAATATATATATTACTCTCCTCAAATATAATAAATAAAGCTGATTGAGTGATTATTCCTTCTGCAGAAGATCCGTTCGGGCTTTCGAGTAGGGTGGTCGCGTCTAGCGGAGCTCCGCTAAACAACTGCAAATAAGTTTATTAAATCTATTAAAGTTATTTAGTGCATCTATAGGGCACATACCCGCGTTTTGTTTATGTAGATCAATGATATTAAAACAAATGGAACTTTTTCCTTCTTAATTATGTCTGAGAAAATTATATTGTTGACAAAAGCTGAAATTTGTTTCAAATTTTTATTTTATACTCACAGCTATTTTAAAAATATGAGATTTTTGAGTATCAAATGCTGTAAGATTTTATATTTGAAAATTTAGAACATCTTTCAACAAAAGGCTTATTTCATTCTACTAGCAATATAATGAAGAATGTGTATTTACATTTTAGTGTCTAATCAAAGTTTAATTAGGTACGCTTTAATTAAGAGCTTAAAGTAGCTAAAATACCAATCTCTAAAAAGTTTGCTTCTACGTTAGATAACATTTTAGGGTTATTTTCGTATGGAATATGCTTTCATGCAGCAATTATAATAATTAAATAGTTGGTAGAACGTTAGAGCTTAAATCTAAGAACAGGAGTTCAAATCCGTTATTATTAAACAAGTTCTATTTGAAATTATTCAAAAAACAAAAATAGAAGATATATTGTGTTAAATTATCATTATTTTCTCTTCAGTTTATTGGTACAGTGTTCACGATTTAAATTTAATCTCAAATTCTCAACCGGTATAACAGGCACTAAACCTGAAAAAGAACGAGTTTGATTCCTTGCTTAAATTTATTTTCACAAGTGTAATGTATAGTAAAACTAAAGAACTATTAGATTCCATTACGTAGACAACACAGATTACCTTAATTACTATACTACATCAGACAACGCACGTTTCTATCGTCTGATGGTTTCGTATTTTTCCATTACTGTTAGTTATAATATTACTCTATTTTATTGAAACTAACAAAAGAAACTGGGGTAGGTGGTTAGGATTGTGTTTAGAGGTCGCTCCTTTATCATCCTCAGGACCCCAACAAAAGACTCTTTTTTAAATTTGCCTTTTCTCTACTTCTGCAGAAATCCATTTCTACTGCTTCCATTCTTTCGTATTTTCTGTTCACAACCCATACTTCTGAACCATAGGTGTTTGCACTTTTATTTATAGACTTAAATATATTTTATATAGTGTTTATGGTGATTTCTTGGCGCCGGGCGATTAAATTTAATAATTGTATGATCCTTCTCTCTTGTTCTATTTTTTTTAGAAATTCTTTACCTCGAATTTTGCTAATATCTATATTCAAATGAGGCATACCAGTAAATAAAATCAACAACTGTGTTTAAATGGTACTAAGTGCTATTTCATAATAGTGCCTTTTAAGAGAGACATTATTTTATTTGGGTTAAGTATATTTTCCGAGAACCAAATATTTCATAAATAACCAGTAAATAGAATTCTGTCTTGATTCTTATGCGTTCTGAAGTCATCTTGTAGTTTGATGCTACTTTAGTCAAATAGGATCTTTTACATACACAAGCTACTTATATTTTCTTTCTGTTATTGATCAATGAACTAAATGTTTTCCCAAAACACAGTGATCAGGTATTAAATAATTGAAGATTGATAAAAGTTTGATTAATTTAATTTAAACATCTGGAACTAATATCCCATGATATAGAGGGCTAAGGTACGTATTTATTGCAATTCCCAAGTGTCTGTCCTACTTGCTATAGTTGTTAGCGATTTCATCATTGTTAAATTTTAAAAATGTTTTTACATTTTCTGTATAATAAGTTCAATTACCAAGTAGGGAGGACGTGAACCTAAATTTACAGCAGTTTCACAGTAAAAAATTAATTTATGTAATTACACAATTTTAAATGCTATGTTTATTGGTATTCCGAATTCTGAAATTTACATGGAAATGTATTTTCCGTTTGTTTATATATTTATACATATTTATTGAGACAGTTATTACATTTGTCATTAAACCAAGGAAGAAACGATGAAATCCTGGAATACACATCAGGATAGCCAACGGCACAAGGCCGTGCCCAAGAAACGATACCAAGTAATTTTCGAGTACCATTTACAATTCTAATAAGAGGACCTCCAGAATCACCGTGGCAAGGGCCTTCTCCTTCTTTGGTTAAAGTACAAATTTCACTGTGAATAACCGGAAGGGTGTGTCTACTTCTACAATATTCGTTAGTTGTAGTTTTCAAGTAAATTTCCTGTAGTTCGTCGGGTAAGCTGCCTCCAAGAAAAGTTCTTCCCCAACCGCTAAGAATGCATGGTTCATCGCCACCAACAAACTCGGTTTCAACAGCTATGGAAGCTACCTTTGTGTTAAAAGAAATCGTGTCTACTTCCAGAATAGCCACGTCATTTTTTATTAAAAAGTTGTCATAATCTTCATGGTAGTATATTGCTCGTACATTATATTTTGTTCCACCTTTCGTAAGCGAATTAGTACCAACTACTATTGTAAATTGAGATGGTGGTGCTCTAACAATTAAAAAATAGTCACATAGCTGTTAATATATTAAACAGTTGTACTTACGATCCTACACAATGGGTTGCTGTAATAACCCAATTTGGATGTACAATGGAGCCACCGCAAGTATGCGCACCAAACTCTCTCAAGGAAACTTGATAGGGGTAGGCACCGTCCGGAGCATCATTACCTCCCACAATTTTCCAATTATTTTTTAAATCATTTTTAATTTTCTTCGGAGTTCCAGCTGTAAATTGAAAATATGACTTTTATGCTAAGGGTGATCCAAAGTGGCCCGTAACAACTACATCTATAATTTTAAAAATACATAAACCAAAAATATGTCTAGAAATTTGGTGTACTGATAAGTGTGAGTTACAAAATACAAAAATTAAAATTGCAAAATTATATTAGTACTTGCCGGTGTGGCTGACAACTACTAAGCACAAAATTATTATGCACTTTGTCATTGTGGTACTATTCTGTTTCTGAATACGTGAATTCGAGTTTATATAGCACTAGGAACAGAATAACTGAATTAATTAGGAAGTGATAAGATAAACATTTTTTAGCCCAGATTTCCAGTGAGTTCAATTAGCAGGTTCAATCTACTTCGAGAGCAAAATAAAGAGAAATTTGAGATATTATTTCCTGTATAGCTACATTTTTTAATGATATTGCGAATGAAATGAGGTTGCGAATCACTACTTAATAGAATACCTATAGAGTTTCGATTCGAGTATTTATCCAACTTCTTTGTCTTCCTTTATGAGTTTAAATGATTTGAATTGTGTAATATTCCATCTCCTTAGTTCTTCATACTTAATTTTAAGATATTGGTAATCTTCCTCTTTTCGAAGATTACTGATTGTGTTTCTATTTTTTTTTAGTTTTTCTATTGGTTGTTATTTTTAAAGACTGTATTGTATTTCACGCAATTATTGCTTTGTTGTTTTTTCTCATTGCCTACAGGTGCTAATCGTTTCTTCAGTGCCTGAATCGTTCTGATTCTTATTATTTATTAACAAATCATCTAAATGGGGTTGCAATCGTTGCCATGTAGTTTTCTACAAAAGGCAACACTTTGCCAAAATAGAACTCCTTTTACACAGATACAAATTAGTAATGCCAAAATTATATTTATCTTACCTTCTAGGTCGGATCATTACCGAGAGTATTTTACATTTAGCGGGTCGATCCTATCAATACACTAATTATACACTGGCAGGATAGTGCATAGGAATGTAAAAACTATAGAAGGAGTTAATTAGTGGTGCCCCATCTGAGATATTTCTGGTGAAATAATTCACACGAAATTTAGTATGCGCTTTAATAATACTTGAATATAGTATTACTAATTTTGAAGATGTTTAATGCGCTAATTGTCTTGTCATGAACGAATACTTCAACTCGGTGTCTCGGAGAGTACCTAAAACCGTCGGTCCCCCTGGGTTACTGCGCCACGTCACTAACTACCTCAAACAGAGTTAAAGTGGCAACAGGGTGCGGAACCGAGTATTCGGATATCCCCGCAATCATTTCCCATACGAAATGTATTTATTTACTTCAACTCATTGCTTTTATACCTATATAATTATATGGAACGTATAAACTATAGCCTGTGGTTGTGCAATTCCGTATAAATTGTCACCGAAATGTCCCCAACCACTTCAGTCTTAGATGCAAAGTACGTGAAACTCTAAAATGAAAAATAAATGCTGCACGCTGTAAATTTGATTTACAAAAAGGTAAATGAATTTATAATTTTGACATTTATTAATATTTCTATTTAGTATTTAGCATACCAGATAAGCAATTTCGGAGCCTACTGTAGTTCAATTTTCTGTATTATGTTCCGCAACAACTATAGCTACGCCATTACTCATTAAGTAAATAGTAATAGAAGAGTAAGAACAATAATAATAGTTGGGGTTTTGCCAATTCACGAGGCCATTAGGATTAATAAATTGATAAGGTAAAGTGTCAGACAACCATAGCATAAGATAAGTTGAAGTGCAATGACCATCAGAAAAAAACAATGAACACTTTTTCTTTTAAGTATGCCAATAAGTAGGTAATATATTTATAAAATGTGATGAAATGTCATAGTCAATTGTATCATTTGATAAAACAATAATACCTGGACAGCATCAGATATACTGGGGCTTGTGTGGGTATTACAGTCATGTGTAATTCTTTAATAACCGCAAATACTTATTACAATTAAGAAATGGTAAAATATTATTAATAATATATAAACAAATTATTCAAATATTCATAACATCTACAAACCAATAAACTTTCTTAGAAAAGTTTTTATAGATAAATTATCAAATCATTCTTCCATTTGTCCACAGTAGACTCTCGATTATCCGGGACGGTAGAGAAAAAAGACCCGAATAATCTCCCCAAGAAAAAAAAAATACATAAAGCAAAAGCTAAAAATTACGATATCATTTAAAATACGACAGCAGACAAGTTTGTGTTTTAACTGTTCTTTTTTTTGACGGCTTCTTTATGAGGGAACTATCTCCGGTTGATCTAAGTAAGTTGGTAGGTTTTCAACGTTTGTCAAAATGGCATTGTGGAGTATTTTTTCTTATGCATGTGAGTACTTCCTCGTTTATTCATATGTTGCACAATCTCTTCATAATTTAAGCCTTAGTTTCCAGGTAAATTATCGTCTGCATTCATCGAATCGCGCACAGTTTCCCCGTCGGCATTCCCAAATATATTTATTCTTTGTAAATTGAGCTCCAAATACACTTTTTCAAAACCATACAACCAATAGCCAGAAAAAAAATTTGCACCATGAGTTATTATGGAAAAACGTTCTATTAGTCCAAGCAGCATATATTTAATACACGGTAAGCTTTTTCCAAAAAGCAAGCAAATTGTAATCATCTTTAATTATACATTTCAGTAATCACTGTTTTCTATATATTGATTTAAAATTTTAAATGACTACCTCGGTTAAACCGTAACCCGGTTAAGGCGACCCCGGATAATCGAGTGTCTACAGTAAATGTTTTTGAACTTTATCAATTTACGTATCTCCAATTAATTTTGATTGTATAACGATAATTTGATTTTAGCATTTTGCATCAATTTTCTTGAATTTTGCTTCTGATAATTTGCATGTGTTAACAAGTACACAAAATGATCTACGGAACAAAGTTTATTTGAAATAAATATACGTTAAAGTGGTTCAGGGATTCTCTGTTTAATTCCCGGATTTTAAACAGAAATAAATAAAGTAAAATACGCGGATTATTGATATGTAATAAAAAAATACAACCTAAAGATAAATAGTCACTACTACAGCTTACACGTTTAAATTACAAAGGCAATGTAGAAGAATATCCACTTAACTGTGTTGCCACGACGAGCTGTAATTACAGCTTGGCAGCACCTGGTCATGATACTTACACATCCTCATTTGGGTTTAAATCGGAAAACTGAACAGACCACTGCAAATGAGTGAATCTTTCTTTGTAGAACCAATTGGTGATGTTTAAAAGATGATTATGAATATACAAACAGGATGATGCGTTGTTCACATATATAAAATTTCATACTCGCTGTGTTTAGATGTGAACAAAATATATGACTGAGATATTACGTAAAAGGTAAATAAATATCCCTTTGAGTAAATACGAGGTTTTTGGCATAAACCTCAGCCTGGAAGATGGTAGTTACAGTACCGAGGTGTTCGGAAATGCGGCAACCTGGTCCGTAGACCCCGCTCCAGTTCCTCCTCCTTCCATCTTCGAACCATCCGTATACCACTGGAGGCATCCTTTCTTGAAGGAAGGCCCTCCCGAGGACCACACTTCCCGGTCTGGGATGGTCACTCTGAAAGGTTGGTCAAAGTTGTATTTTATTGGCATACAATCCTCTACGGTGTAGGCCGTTCGCTCTAGGTGACTGCGACTTAGAATACCTAAGTGGCCTATCATATTTCCTGATTTGAATTTACTTGTCCTTGCAAGCGTGAGCGCATGTAGCATTGCCTCCTTTTGCACCTGAACGTGTAGGGGCGTTAGCCCTAACATGGTCTCTATTGCTGCAGTTGCACAGGTGCTCATTGCACCTGTTATACTCCGACAGGCGAGACGTTGCACAGTGGAGTATTGGACGGTAAAAAGCGGTCAAAATGCGAATTTTCAAAACTGATTTTAGCCGGTGTTGACCCCTATTTAGGATACATGAATAAAGGTTATATTATTCCCTGACTTTGTTTTCTGCGCCTGCGCTATTAGTAGTGTGTGTCAGCAGTTGGAAGTTGACGTCTACTATAAATACACGTGTCTGTTCTCAACACCACAATGTAAATTTCTTATTTTCGGTTTAATATAAAAGTGAGTGTATATTGTTTATGTTTATTTTTCAACATGGATGAAGGTATGCTGAAGGTATGTACAATCAAATCAGATGGTTTTTGGGTAGGTATATTATATTTCTATATACGTGTACGATTTAATCGACTTTGAAGTAGCATCGCAATTATTAAACCAGTCAAATTTTTGTTGGAAACTGAATGTTTTGTTTCCAAGCGCGTCCAAGTTAATAATTTTATATGACAATAATGAGCAGACTATAGACATGGTATTGCAAAACCATTTAGCCGCCGAATCCCGCAGATGGATTTTTGGCGTTTTTTTTTTTAATATTACACATTTTAAGTTCATAAATTTACTTTGTCTTTGCAGCTTCTGGCAGTTCTGTTAAAGTAATGACAAGAAGGCATCTATACAATATAATGAAAAAATGTCCACACAAAGAATTAAACAAGAAATTAGAATTTCTAGAAACTGAAATTTTTATTTTAATGAATTATTCCGATGCTGATAAACATCAGTTTAAACACAAAATGTCCCATATTATAACACAGTTTAAGGCAAAGTGGATGTCTGCGCATAAGATGGAAGATATTTTTCTGAAAAATAATGACATGTGGCTTAATGGTACAGTATCGTTTTCCATAGTTTCCGCAATAACTACACGAATTGCAGCTGGTCGTCCTACTAAACCATTTGAAGAGTCAAGTACCCGAACAAAAAGACGGAAAACAGAAGAGTTGAGAAAGCATATACCAACTGATCAACTAACGCATGCCACACAGATGAGTCTGAAAGCGGTTGGAAATTTAGATGCATCGAAAGATCTGAAAGATCTTACTGTTTCTCCCAATCGAGCTACGAAATATCGCAAAGCATTTGCTGCTATGCAAAGCACACCAAAAAGACTTACTCCACAACAAGGGCTAGCCATTTTAGTGGAAGCTGGATTGACAAGAAGGCAATACGAAAGAGTTCAATCAGGTGCTAAATCAATCTACCCCTGTTATTCACTACTGCAAAAGGAAGAAAGATTGCTACCCGAATATAGAAGCCTATAGAATAACACAGACTTGTGCTGAAATAAGACTTCAGGACTTATTGGACCACACTGCATTAAGACTCGCACTATGTCTGGATGATGTTCTACAAAGTTTAAGTCAGGAAGAAACAATACATATGCAGTTAATATCCAAGTGGGGTTGTGACGGCTCATAACAAGCTCAATACAAACAAAAATTTGATGACTGTACAGACAGCGATAACAACATTTTTCAAAGCTCCTTTGTGCCATTAAGATTGTTTATCAAGAGAGATGAAGACAAGATCATATGGCAGAACCCTACGCCCTCGTCACCCCGTTTTTGTAGGCCAATTAGAATCCGATATCTGCACAATCAAGGAGGAAAACTTTTTATTCATCAACGATGACAGCAAGAAGATTATATATTATATTTATGTAATAGCGAAAAAATATACTTGGACGGTACTTTCAGTTGCTGTGCCAAATATTTTTTGCAACTATTTACAATCCATATTTTAAGCAACGGACATTATATCCCATTGGCGTTGTGTTTGCTGCCAGATAAACATCAAGTTACTGACAAAAATTTCTTTCTGTGTTTAAAAAACAAGTGTGAAAGTGTGGGTTTAACTCTAAATCCAAAAATAGTGGTAGCAGATCTCGAAAAAGCCATTCACAACGCCGTTGTTTTGGTGTGGCCTGATGTTAAACTATTTGGATGCCGCTTCCATCTCGCCCAATCATGGTTTAGAAAAATTCAAAACCTTGGTTTAACTAAAGAATTCAAAGATAAAAATAGCGAAATAAGTAAATGGCTTAAATACGTTTTTGGGTTGCCATTTTTAAATCCAAGTGATGTCGGAGATTGTTTCGCATTCAATTTCGGAGAAATTCAACCAGAGGACAACAGGGTCATCACATTTTCTGACTATCTTGTGGACAATTATATTGGAGACGAAGCATCTTTTCCACCTGAATTATGGACAGAGCACACCGCGAATATAGAACGAACCACAAACGCGTGTGAGTCGTTCCACTCAAGATTTAATAGTAATTTTTATACCAACCATCCGAACCTATTTTCTTTTATAGACAATGTTAAACAATTTCAAACTGAAATTTACATTAAACGTCAAAGTTTGAACGAAGAAGTTAGAATACGTGATCTTGCAGTGCGGAAAAGAATAGACTTAGTGAAAAGTAATATAGAACGTCTTAACTCATAGGAAATTTCACGTTTTCATTTTGTAAAATGTGTATCTTATATGTATCGCAACAATTAGATTTAGCAAAAATATACAAATACAAAAAAACTTTGTGTTTTGTCTTTGACTTGTGTGTCTGAATCCATTGAACTGTATATATACTACTATTACATACAGTTCAATTTAAAAAAGTTAAAAATCCACCCCAAGTTTTGTGCAGAAAGAGCTAATGTGTATTTCTTTATTTTATCTTATCTACGCTAATCGGTTTACCATCGGTGCCGATTTCGTGTGCCTATTGCAGGTAGACCGAGTGGTCCCAGGATTAAGTTAAGCTTTGGTGCCGAGTTCGTCTACGCCCTAATTCCAGGTAGTGCGCAAGTAGCTGAAGAAAATGATCGACCTGAGCCGTTGTTTTTATTACACGCAACACCACCACCAGCCAAAAACAATGATAATGTATTGTCTGAAGATTGTGTAACTATTCCAAGTAGCTAAAGATGTTTTTAAACGGTCAGTACCAGCTTCAGATATTTGACATTTGCCGAAGATAAATGAAAAACCTAATCGCCGAAAAACTAAATCACAAAAATCTGAGATACTGTTTCATAAGTGCGTAGTCTTATACACATTTACGTACCCTAAATGTTTTTGAACATTATCAATTGGCGTATCTTCAATTAATTCTGATTGTACACCGATAATTTGATTTTTGCGTTTTCCACTTAGGTGTGTTGTCACGACAAGCTGTAATTACAGCTTGGCAGCACCTGGTCATGATACTTACACATGCTCATTCGGGTTTAAATCGGAAAACTGGACAGGCCACTACAAATGAGTGATATCTTTCTTTATAGAACCAATTGCTTTAAAGATATATGTGAATATACAAACAGGATGATGCGCTTGTTCACAGATATAATATTTGATATTCGCTGTTTTTAGATGTGAACAAAATATATGACCGTGATATTATGTAAAAGTTAAATAGCAGCAGTCTGATGACTGTGGACTTCCAGTTCCAGATACCTTTTTGATAGTAAAACTAAAACTAATAGCTTAGGAGGTTCCAAGGGAATGTCAAGCGCAACATAAGAGCTTAACAAGAAAGCTCTCTAGCCTCTGCATTCCAGCCCCACTCTTACCTACTCGTGGTGGAACCTGTTACGTCGAGCAACCTAGTCAAAGTTCGAGGTGAAAATCCCGGAGGATGGCTAGGTCGACAAGCAAACAAGAGAAGGGGGGTATGTTTGAGGCAAAGACAATGGCTCAGCATACCGGTTATCATCAAAGTGGGATGATAACCTATGAGTGGCAGCGAATGAATCCCGAAAAGATCACCGGTGGCACCAACAGTCTCAGTTAGGAAGATTACCGCTTGCATGCCAACACGCCTGGCAAGCGTGGCATGTTAAGTGCCAAACACCCCCAATAAACCGAATAGTAAGATGGAAAACTCTAGATACAAAACAAGAATACCCCAGGTGAGTAGGATCCAAAAAGGTCCAGAATCTCACACTGGCGTTGTGCCAGTTCGCCTCGTGGATTCTGGGGGAGGCAAAGTTTCGAGTGAAATTAAGGAAGAAGTTAAAAAGAAGAGAAAAATGAACAATACGAATAAAGTCGGTCTGTACATAGCTACATACAATGTCAGATCTCTATCCACAGAAGAGAGAT
>JABXWE010007353.1:0-12454 GCA_014611495.1 Limonius californicus
AAGTATTAAAATTATTACAGTCATTGTAAAACATTTATTCGAAATAAAATTCAAACCATTTACGAGAGTGACAAATATAGTTGCTAGTTTTGGAAAATATCAGCTGGAGAACTAGTATTTGAATACAAGTATTTTAATATAATAGCTTGAATAATTTCTCCGATTGGAATGAAGAAAAGTTATTAACAAAAAAAATTATTAACGAAAATTGAAGAGATTCAGGATGGACTTTATCTGAAATTATTTCATTGTCTGGTGACTATAGGATGTTCATCCTATATAGAATTGCCAGAACAAATTAAGCTTAAAAAGACGGTCTTAAATTAAAAAAAAATCAAATCAGTACTGTCACTTTACTCAATTTCTATTAAAAATACAACATTTTACCAATTTCTGATGATGTCAACCACTACACTTTGCCCCAATTTCTAATAAAAAATACAACATTTTACCAAATTCTGATGATGGCCAGTGTGAACCACTACGTCAACCTATTATTGAAATCTGTGAAATGGCGATTTTTGGGTAACTGAGTTCAGAAAATTCAATTATAATACCTTCAGAGGGGGAAAAAGTCGAAATAAATATAAAAATCAAGTCAAGTTATTATTATCTTAATCAGACCTCTGTGTAATGTATTAAGATTTTGTTGTTGTTTTGTTTCATTTATTTATATTTTCAGGTCTTTTCCATTTCCACACTTGGTAATTACTTTGCAACCGCAAGTACGCGATAATTTTATTGAAATTCGTTCAGTTAACAATATTTCATCATAAAAATCAGAAATATTTACTAACTATTATACCACGCACACAATCCACTTCGCCCCAAAAGTTTACCAAAAAGTGTCAGATGATGTCTAGTGTGTCAACCACTACGTTTTACTCAATTTCTATTAAAATTCCTTGAGATTACACGTGATGTCTAGTGTCGTCAACCACTACACTTTTACTCAATTTCTATTAAAAATACAAATTTTGCCAATTTCTGATGATGTCAACCACTACACTTTTACTAAATTTCTATTAAAAATACTTGAGATTACACGCGATGTCTAGTGTCAACCACTACACTTTTACTCAATTTCTATTAAAAATACAAATTTTACCAATTTCTGATGATGTCAACCACTACACTTTTACTAAATTTCTATTAAAAATACTTGAGATTACACGCGATGTCTAGCGTCAACCACTACACTTTTACTCAATTTCTATTAAAAATACAAATTTTGCCAATTTCTGATGATGTCAACCACTACACTTTTACTAAATTTCTATTAAAAATACTTGAGATTACACGCGATGTCTAGTGGTGTCAACCACTATACACTTTTACTCAATTTCTATTAAAAATACAAATTTTACCAATTTCTGATGCTGTCAACCACTACACTTTACCTCAATTTCTATATTAAAAATACTTGAGATTACACGCGATGTCTAGTGTCAACCACTACACCCAATTTCCCGAAAATTCAATTAAACCCAATTGAACATGAAATAAATGGTGATCAAAGTTCTAAGTAATATGTAAAACTATAGACTAAGCTTTCAAGTACAGAATAAAAACATTCTTAATAATAAATATAAGTATTAAAATTATTACAGTCATTGTAAAACATTTATTCGAAATAAAATTCAAACCATTTACGAGAGTGACAAATATAGTTGCTAGTTTTGGAAAATATCAGCTGGAGAACTAGTATTTGAATATAAGTATTTTAATATAATAGCTTGAATAATTTCTCCGATTGGAATGAAGAAAAGGTATTAACAAAAAAAATTATTAACGAAAATTGAAGAGATTCAGGATGGACTTTATCTGAAATTATTTCATTGTCTGGTGACTATAGGATGTTCATCCTATATATAGAATTGCCAGAACAAATTAAGCTTAAAAAGACGGTCTTAAATTAAAAAATCAAATCAGTGCTGTCACTTTACTCACCATTTCTATTAAAAATACAACATTTTACCAAATTCTGATGATGATGTCAACCACTACACTTTTACTCAATTTATTAAAAAATACAGCATTTTACCAAATTCTGATGATGTCAACCACTACACTTTACCCACAATTTCTATTAAAAATACAACATTTTACCAAATTCTGATGATGATGTCAACCTGCACTACACTTTTACTCAATTTATTAAAAAATACAGCATTTTACCAAATTCTGATGATGTCAACCACTACACTTTACCCACAATTTCTATTAAAAATACAACAGTTTACCAAATTCGTGGGTCCAGCAGATTTACCTCAATTTCTATTAAAGATACTTGAGATTACACGCGATGTCGATGACCACTACACTTTTACTCAATTTCTATTTAAAAATTCATTGAGATTACACGTGATGTCGATGACCACTACACTTTTACTCAATTTCTATTAAAAATACAACACTTTACCCCAATTTCTATTAAAAATACAACATTTTACCAATTTCTGATGGTGTCAACCACTACACTTTACCCCAATTTCTATTAAAAATACAACACTTTACCCCAATTTCTATTAAAAATACAACATTTTACCAATTTCTGATGGTGTCGTCAACCACTACACTTTACCTCAATTTCTATTAAAAATACAACACTTTACCCAATTTCTATTAAAAATTTTACCAATTTCTATTAAAAATACACAACACTTTACCAAATTCGTGGGTCCAGCAGATTTATTCTTATTAACAATTTTAAAATACAAAAAATTCGTTGATGATGTCTGATCACTATACATTCGACTTATTTTGCTGAACACCAGCAATAAAACAAAAATAATATTCAGACGGATTTTATTATTATTATCATACAATAATTTAAAATTATAATTTTTATTTGATGGACCCCCCAGCCAGGTTCCCAGGTAACGGCCTCTCTGAAAACAATAAAATTAAAATGGTAAAAATGCGTCACGAACGTACATAATAAATAAATAAAAAAAATCTGTATATACTAACATGATGATCCATTTTCAGCAGATTGCCAGCAAAATATAAGGCGGTATAACTCAGCATTATGTCTCCTACGACGCCTTTATGGGATCTTCTATATTTTCATGAAACCAGGATAGTGTCGGTGCCGTTACAAGCTTTGGTACTGTAACAAAGCTAGTCGCCTCTGATAACAGCTCGGAATTTGGTAGGATCAGATCATAGCATATGCTGCTCCTGGTGAACAGCTTGTCCCCGTTCATTTGACGCACTTTGTTTTGATGTAGGCACTTTTTAAATTCTTGGTAATATCGGCAAAATTCGTCATCTATATTATATTCTTCAATGTTATCGTTACAACACCACGTTTGCGACATCTTTTTTTCACAATTAGATAGAACAAACGAAGCAGCGCGTGAAAGATTCGGATTTTAGGAGGATCCTCCCGGGGTCAATTAATATATCCCTATACCCTGTATCCCACCACTAAAAAGATCTCTCTCTCTCTCTCTATATGGTCAAACTCTAATATTCTGTTTGTTGACGTAGTTACATTTCCGGGCAGGATGTGATTTTTTGCCATTGTCTTAGGCACTTGTATCCTGTTGGTGAATGAGATCAAAATTGTAACACTACACTGGTACATTACCTTCGGTAACTCTAATTTTGTTTACTTGCTTTACTTAACACCTATCTCACGACATATATTTTTAAATTCTCGAAATCGAAATACATACTCTCTCTCAACTGTATTCACGTATTTTCCCTGTTATTTTATGATTTTTTGCCGACGGCTACTCTCATTTTTTTAGATAATGTTAAGGAATATCAGATTTTTGCTTCATATTCCGAAATTACAACTAATTAATACACCGTGGAAAGCATTTTTTTGCACTCTTGAGCTGATATTTGTTACTTTCGTAAATGGTATAAATCCTTGTATCTACAATAATTTCCTGGAAAACGGTTAACCCGTATTTCCTGTTATTTTATGATTTTTTTTTCAAAAAACACGTATTAAAATATCCTGTCTCGTTGTAACATTACCAACAATGGTCTAAATTCCCATATCTACAATAATTTTAATTATTAAGATTGTTTTTTCCCCACGCAAGTTTTACTACTCTCATTTTTAGATAATGTTAAGGAATACCAGATTTTGCTTCATATTCCGAAATTACAACTAATTAATACACCGTGGAAAGCATTTTTTGCACTCTTGAGCTGATATTTGTTACTTTCGTAAATGGTATAAATCCTTGTATCTACAATAATTTCCTGGAAAACGGTTAACCCGTATTTCCTGTTATTTTATGATTTTTTTCAAAAAACACATATTAAAATATCCTGTCTCGTTGTAACATTACCAACAATGGTCTAAATTCCCATATCTACAATAATTTTAATTATTAAGATTGTTTTTTCCCCACGCAAGTTTTACTACTCTCATTTTTAGATAATGTTAAGGAATACCAGATTTTGCTTCATATTCCGAAATTACAACTAATTAATACACCGTGGAAAGCATTTTTTGCACTCTTGAGCTGATATTTGTTACTTTCGTAAATGGTATAAATCCTTGTATCTACAATAATTTCCTGGAAAACGGTTAACCCGTATTTCCTGTTATTTTATGATTTTTTTCAAAAAACACATATTAAAATATCCTGTCTCGTTGTAACATTACCAACAATGGTCTAAATTCCCATATCTACAATAATTTTAATTATTAAGATTGTTTTTTCCCCACGCAAGTTTTACTACTCTCATTTTTAGATAATGTTAAGGAATACCAGATTTTGCTTCATATTCCGAAATTACAACTAATTAATACACCGTGGAAAGCATTTTTTTGCACTCTTCAGCTGATATTTGTTACTCTCGTAAATGGGTCTAAATTTCCGTATCTGCAATAATTTCCTGGAAACGGTTAACATGTATTTCCTGTTATTTTATGATTTTTTACCTTCAGTTGATATTTGTTACTCTCGTAAATGGGTCTAAATTTCCGTATCTGCAATAATTTCTTGAGACTTAATGGTTTAATTAAAAATGATTTCTAATGATTTAACTACTTCCTTTTTTTCAAATGCAAGACGCAAGAATATCACGAGTCTTACTACTACTACTAATTATTAATGACATTTTACACATCTTTCAAAAGGTTACAACAGCTTACAACATGTACAACCGTTGCGTGGAGTAGAATAATGAGGAAAATTCAAATTTCGTTAATAATTTTTTTGCTAAATTTGCAAAATTCAAAACTTGCTGAACATATTATATTTTTACTCTAGAAACCTAAGTAATAATTGCAGTAGTCACCACACCCCACATCGAAATTTTTAAGCATCACTCATTTCCGAAACCCATCATTCATCAGTATTCATCACCTGTACCTATTCTGCCTTGCATTAGAAATTGGACGGATGCACGTTACTATTTAAGAAATACATTACAATATTTCACTGAAGTGTTTCCAAACTAAAAATTAAATTATCTCGGATCTTTGCGTTCGGTTAATTATTCCACAGAACCCTGATTGGGACACGCATTTTTCGCAACGATTCATTCATCTCCCACCGCAACAATTCATCAGTATTCATCACCATTAGTCAGTTTGTGTCTTGCAATGCAATTAATAATTGTAACAAGTTAGACAGGAGTGGACATTCTTTTTAGGAATTTCAGATTTCTTTTGATCACATTCCTTTGATTTTATTCCTTTTAAATGTGTGAGTGGGGGTTCACAGGGGACCACATTACAACATGAGGTCTACCATCTGCCCCAGATTCTCACACGTCAAAAAATTAGATTCAGATTACGGAGGAGTGGGGGTGGACTCAAGAGGCTCACATTTTTCCATTTACATTCAATGGAATTAGTCATAGGCACACACTGCCAATACTAATTCCACCCACATTGTTTTTTCTCTGCCCCAGATTATATAATTAACTTATTCAACAACACACACACACACGCCACCACTAATCACACATTTCAGAATTCAAATCTCCCGCCAAAATGGGCGTGGCCACGCGGTCACGTGACTTTCAAAAGTAGGAGGAGTGGGGGTGGTCTCAAGAGGGGTCATACCTACTATTCTTGGATCATCTGCTTGAATGCTTGCAAAATCAAAGGACAAGCAATCGCCTACTTCCTCTGGATTTAAAAATGGTACACCAAACAAGTATCGAATCCATTTACCCATGTCGCTTTCTTTATCTTTATATGGTACCACAAGCCCAAGTTCTTGAACTTTTCGAAACCAGGCCTGAGCCAAGTGAAACCTGCAGCCAATAATTTTTTGCTTTCCACCAAACAGCTGTTACTGAAGTATGAATTCCCTTCTCAAAATCGGATATTATAATTTTTGGATTTAAATTGAATCCTAGTTCCAACAATTTGGTACACAAAAGCACAAATAATTGTAAGTTTTTTGTTTTTTATCCGGTAGTAGGTAAAATGCCAACGAAATCTAGTGTCCACCTTCTAAAACATGCAATGTAAACAACTGTAAAAAAATTTTGTACAGTAAGAGAAAGTTTTGTTCAAGTACATTTTCGAAGAACCTCACACAAATTCCATATTACTCTTACATGAAAGCACCACAATTTCACTGGCTTTGTCAACTATAAGCACAAATTTCTCACATTTAAGTTTTAACGGTTGTTAAACTAATATATTATAAAATATCTACGGCAGCATTTTTTGTAGTACGTAAAACATTGCCGTTCACTTTTCCTCTGGCGTTATATAAATTACGCTTAATATTACTAACGTCTTTCATCGTTAGTGAATCCAATGTGTTGGAATTATTTGTTGAAGTGATTTGGAGTATTTTAGACGGCCTTTCGGCTATGTCATTAACAGCTTTCCTCTTTCCGCTACTGTTGGCCACCTGTCAGTATAGATATGCGTTTTTAGATGTAATAACAAAATTATGGCCCAATATTGTCAGACAATTAAAGTAATTACATACAATACAGTGGCGGCTTGTACTAAAGGGGACAAGGGCACGTGCCCACCCAACCACCAGGATAAACACAGAAAGAAATTCGCATGTAATTCAGTGCATTATTTTAATTTCATTATTTTAACGATGGTATCAAATTTTTCTTCCGCACCACTGGCGCGGCTAACACGCTCAAAACTATTTTCCGGGGAACGCTCTGATTTGTACCTATGTAGAGGATGATTCGGTTACCTGTCGGTTATCTTCGCTATACGCGATATACCAGGCGAATTGGGCGCCGAGCGAAGCGTTCCCTATTTGCAGTCAACGTTTGAATTTGGAGCGCTGTTTTCGCGCAATCGCGCGTTTGAATTCAAAGACGAAAGTGACGTTTTTTCAATGATGGAAGTTAATTGTGTGCAAAAAGATCGACTGAACGCATTGGCGGTCCTATCAATAGAAAAGAAGTTCGTCCAGTCTATCCCGGATTTTGACAACAAAGTCATAGACGTCTTTTCCAGCATAAAAATAGGAGAATGGATTTTATGTACAAAAAATAAGTAAGTTTTTTCTTGTGCCCACCCTCTTTCTTAACTTACGAGCCGCCACTGATACAATATTTGGTTAATTTTTAACTTGTATTTAAAGAGTTGGCAAAATACACCTGACGACGAATATAATTATTTTTTTGTAAATGACCATGACAACCAAAGCGTATAAACGGCAAAATTGTAGCTATTTAAAAATATAAAAAATTGACTTATTTCGTATTATTAAATAATAATTCCCAGTTTGCGTAGCGCCTTTATATCAGCAGCATGATTGTGTTCTTGCTTGCGTCTAGAAATTATGTATTCCATTCCTAATGTATATAGGGATGCTGGGCAGGACTGATTCGCACAGCGCCAAACACTCTCACCACTTTTTAAAACACTCACTTTCCTAAACTTAAACGACTTAAAGTAGGTACTCCACGGTTACTTCTGATAGCTTCTATTTTGTGCTAATGGGGCTGCTTACAAACACCTACTAAGTTTTATTTTATAATAAACATTATGATTTGTTATCAGTTTTTATCCCCCTTTTCCACAGTTTCTAAAATTTTAAAAATGTGGAATGGTCTATGTCATTAAAGGTTGATAACAATGCTTATCGCTAATCTTTGCCGTTCTGCGCAAATTACGTTAAGGATTACCAAAGTTGTAGAAGTCATCAGCGCAAATTACGTATCAGATTAAAGGGTCAGTGAAATTCGGCGCAAATTACAATCACCCAGCCGCACAACCATTGCTCGGGTCATTCAGCGTTTCAGAAAAACTAACGAACATGACAGGCGACCAGGGCAAGGGCGATCACGTGCTTCTACCGCTGTAGAAGATTGTAGAAGATCGTTTTCTGCGAATGAGTGCACTAAGAGGGCCTTTTACCACCACAAGAGCCCTCCAAAGACAACTTTCAGCAGCACATAATGTGCAGGTTAGCATTGAAAACGTTCGCCAACGTCTTCTGGTAGGAAATCTGAGAGCCAGATTACCAGCTACTGACCCACAATTGACTGCAGACCACTGTAGACACAGGTTGAATTTTGCTAGAAACCACTTGAATTGGGAAAATGAAGATTGGAGACGCATTTTGTTCGCAGACAAGTCCAGATTTTGTTTGGAGAGTTGTGATAGGCGCATTCGAGTTTTTAGACGTCCAAATGAACGATATGCTCAATGCAATTTTGCCCCCACGACTGCATTTGGTGGTGACTCATTAATGATATGGGGAGGCATATCTTTCAGGGCCCGCACAGACCTACACATCTTCCCCAACGGCACTTTAAACAGTCAGAGGTACATTACGTATATCTTAGAACAGTATGTTATGCCATATGCCCCATACGGCGACAGCTTCCAATTAATGCACGTCAACGCTCGACCCCACCAGCCAGAATTGTGCAAGAATACCTAGACGACGTTGATATTCCTGTTATGCAATGGCCAGCCAGATGTCCCGACTTGAATCCGATTGAGCACCTCTGCGACATCATCGGAAGATAAATACGATCTCTTAAACCACCCCCTGCAACTCATGACCACCTAGGGAATTCATTAGTGGAAATGTGGGATAATCTTGAACAAGAGCAGTTAAGTGTGTTAATTTCAAGCATGGACCGTCGTTGTCAAGCTGTCATAACAAGTCGAAGCGGAAACACAACCCACTGAACCTGTAAACTTACAATTTTTCAGTTTTCGAATTTTGATTTTTTTAATTTTTGCGTTGATTGTTGTTAAATTGCGTTTATTGTTGTTAGTTTGGATAAAATATGGTTTACTTAATTTTAAGCATTATCTATGATTAAACGTACTTTATTACACGCAATACTTTAAACAATATTGCGATTGTTAGTTGTGGTGCGTTGGTTTCTTGGAGCCGTGTAGTTAACAAGCACAGAGAAATTTACTTCTTGTGTGTTAAACTTCAAAATATTTCTTTTGATAAACACTGTTGTGCATTTGAAATAAAGGAAACTAAAGAAATAGAATTAGTTTCAATGAAAGATTTCTTATGCCTTTCCCCTTTAAAAACGTCAAAATACATTGGGAACTTTACTAGTATATCTTCCCAGCAACATTTAAACTAGTTAATATACGTAAAAGTTCGGTTCGTTATTCATTAATGAAATAAAATTAGTTTTTAGATGTATTTGCTTTTAGTCGCTTATTTTTATTGTGATTGTTAATATTTGCATTATTTACCGCATTGAAAATAGTTTAGCTGTTTCCAAAAGCAGGCTAAATAAGTAATAAAATAGTTATTATTTATTATTACGCGTTATTAACAGTTTTTAGGATAGAAGTCATTTCTAGTTGTTATTTTGGCTATTTTTTAGTCCTACAGCTGCTTACACTTCCGCACATTTGCATATTAAAATACTGACGATGAATTGATATGTACTAATGTTGAATCTAGGAAAAAAAAAGCCGTGGAATAAAAAGCCGTGGAATAAAAAGCCGGGGAAAAAAAGCCTGGACAAAAAAGCCGATGGAAAAAGAAGCCGCGGAAAAAAAAGCCGAGGAAAAAAAACCGACGGAAAAAAAAGCCGAGGAAAAAAAGCCAGGGAAAAAAAAGTTGTATACTAATACTCGCCAGCTTATTACGTACGTAAATACGTACGTAAGTAAGAATATAATTCCATATATCCCATCCACTGATATAAAATCTAAATTTTAAAGTGAGCTTCTATACCATGTGTAACAATTACTTTACTTTTTACTTTCCCATACCATAGGTATAGGAAAGTATTGATATCGTGAAAGTCCAGGGCCGGCTAGCTTGCCGCACATTTTTTCTTGATAGTGTTATTAGTAATGTGTGTCGCTTAAGTTACTTCTATTCTATCTAATGACATCTGCTTACTTCTTGTCTAACCGAAAACTTTTATCTTCTAAGTTACTTCTGTTAATCTAGCTAATGATGTGTTTTTAGTCCTAAAAAGATTAAACCCTTTCTAGAAAATCAATTCTTTCCTCTTGTTTGTTTGAAAGAACGGCTTTATTTTAAGCGTTACTTTTCGTGGTGGGCGCTACACATTTTAGAAAATTAATCCTTTCTTCTTGTTAATTTCAAAGAACTTAATATTTGCAATGGGCATTACCATTCTTGGATGCTTTAAATAGGGTAGCTGTTGGTGTATTTGTTCATATCTTTTGTTTCTTCGGCACTGTTAAGATGGAAGTTATACAATCAAATAAAGGTGGTTCTAAATTGTGCTATGACGGTTACATGTATGTGTTACACAGACAGTGTAAAGAATATTTACGATGGAGGTGTTCCAAAGCCAGTTCCTTCAAGGTAAGTTTTTAATATGAATAATAAAAATAAAAATAGAAAATAATAATTTCAAGATTATTATTGAGTATAAAATTTCGCAACTTTGGTCTAATTTAACCGTTCTCGTAGCTCTTCGAATAAGCGAGATCCCAATGGCGAGCACGTTAGCTGGGACATCCTGTATATATTTTAATATTCATACATGTTTTCAGTGTAAAGCTTCTTTGACGACCAGTATTACAAAAACAAATCCAGCTGTTAAACAAGGGCATAACCATCCCGCTGATGCGCAATCGATAAAGGTCGCGAAGGCAATGGCAACTATGAAAGAAAAAGCGAAGGATTCAAGGAGCAAACCAGCACAAATATTTGCAGAAATGGTGCTACCGTTGGATACTGCTACGAAAGGACGCATGCCCTTAGAAGATTCTGTAAAGAGGACCATACGAAACCTAAAATCCAAGGATCTACCTCAGGGACCCCCCACTTTGCAGGACCTTACTATAGACGTTAACTAATTAACGAAGTGTAAAGCCACGATGATATAAATGCGTGGCGTATGTGATTAAAAATGTACTTATACAACATATTTTTCTGTTTAGATGAGTGGACTACTACTGGAGGTGTCAATCCGGAAAGGTTTTTGATGCACGATAATGGTCCTAATGCAGAAGAGCGCGTTATAATTTTTTCCACAGACGCTTCACTGCAACGACTTTCTAGTTCGGGAGAGTGGTATTTCGATGGCAACTTTTCATTAGCGCCACCATTGTTTATGCAGCTATACGTTATTAGGGTTCGACTCAATACCTTATTAACTACAGCAGCTTTTTGTTTGCTGCAAAACAAAACCCAGGCCACATATGAACATGTACTTCAAGCAATTTTAGAAAAATGCACGGAAAGGGCACTGTATCCCGACCCACGAATCGTACATTTAGATTTTGAAAGGGCAGCTGTACAAGCCATAAAAGTTGTTCTCGGCGAAGAGGTCGCAATTCGGGGTTGTTTCTACCACCTCACACAGAGCACTTTTAGAAAAATTCAACACTAGAAGATGTTCCCAGAGGGATGGCGTACTTACGAGAGGTGGTTCCAGCAGAGGCAGAAGGCCTTCTGGACTATTTCGACATGACCTATGTATCAGGAACTTTCAGGAGAGTTGCAAATCGTGCAGATGGTGCTATAAGGATGAGAAACGCAGCTCCACTATTTCCACCTGAGTTGTGGAATGTTTACAGTGCAACCGTTAATGGAGAAGATTGCACCAACAATCAGACGGAGGGATGGAACCACAGGTTCTCCACTATGGTTGATGAAAACCACCCTTCTATATGGAAACTCATTAAAAAAATGAGGTTAGAGGTTGCTGCCGATGACACCAAAATAGAGCAGAGGAATCGGGGCGTAGTGGCGACGAAGAAAAAGAGGACAGTGTACGAGGATATGCAGAGGCGTCTAAATAGTCTATGTGTAGAGTATGGGGCGATATTCCAACTTTTCTTGCAGCAGTGGGCCATACTATTAGGTTTAGAGTTGTTTAATAAAATAAAAATCAATTATGTATATTATTATTCTTATTAGTTAGTGTGATTATTAAATTTGGTTTTTTGTTTTTAAATCTATTATTTTCAATTTTTATCATAACTCATTTTTTTTAATTCCGCAATTTTTTTCCATCGCCTTTTTTCCTCGGCTTTTTTTCCTCGGCTTTTTTTTCCGTCGGCTTTTTT
>JABXWE010007359.1:0-10967 GCA_014611495.1 Limonius californicus
GAAAAGTCTTCAAGGCAAAATATCGTAAATCAATATACAAAAGCTACATGTGGTTTATAAACTAAATAAAACAATATTTCAACAAATGCTTCGAATTTATGTAAGTGCTTTTGAATTGATTTTATTAGTAGCTTTAGGTACCATCATGCCAAAAATGTTATGAATTTGTTTCATGGGAGTGCATTGATTGACATCTAAAGGTTTTACAAAGCAATATTTATTAATTTTGTAAGGTCCAAATTCGACTTTATTATATATAATTTAATCAAGTCAAGTTTTGCTGAAGATCTCTTTAATCTGCTTATGATAAGAAATCCGTTTTTCAATTTTAGAGGATATAGCTTTATAAGGGTAGCAAACTGAATTATGTTACAAAATTTAAATAAATATAATAAATTATATTAAAGCAAATTGATTTAGCACTGTGGGCGGCAAAACATATCGGAGAAGTTACAGTTTATATCAAACCTCCATAATATAAATACTGAAGAGAAGTTAAATATGGATATTGTCTGTTTCTTTATTTTGTGTATGAAACTAGCTGGAGTCAATTGTTACAATTGGGACTAGCAATTTTTCATCTCCAGAAAATAATACAGGTCCTGTATTCTGTATAAACTTACTTTTAATAATGACATTTAAAAATATTAATCTATAATATTTATATATTAATATATAATCTTCAGATTTTAAGTAATCCCTTAGAAATAAGACCGGGGTAAATATTTTTTTCAATTGGTTGTACATGTTTAAATTCTCACAGGCAGTTGAGTTCCTAGACCTTATGCTCATAAGTTTCATTTCTAATGAATATGTTCATAAGTAGTTTATTTGGAATCGTAACTGCTAATGAGTTTTAACTAAGGCGATCGAAAATCGCACGCCTCATTTATCTTGGAGCCGTTTCTTTGCAAGTGTTTATTTTACAGTAAAGGGTCTGTCCGTTGGGATTAGGACTAGTTTATGAGGGCAACTAACGTAAATTAAGCATCGACTTTTATATAAAATAAATAGAATTACGGAATACCCACCTACCGGTAATCGTAATTTATATTTCCATATTTAAGACATTGGCTTTCGGCGTTTGTCTTTCAGGTATTTCAGGTACATAGACTGATTGCACTTACTAAAATGACTTTGCATAATTTTGATCTAAAGTGACTTAAAGATATCCAATGTATTTATAAAAAATATACCCTATAGTGTGATATTCTACACGTAAACGTGTTAGCGCTGATTAGTAAGTTAGCTGTTTAGTTTTGGCGCTAAAACTTTTATTTTGTTTTGTTTCTAAAATATGGAAACACGTGGAAAATGTTTTCACCTCTCAACACCCACTTTTGGGCCTTTAAAGGACAGAAGTACGTTGTTATGAAATTACTGTTGATTCAATCGTCAAGAAGCACTGTCCCCTCACAGATTCCTTTCCATTTCCTTTGCCCAGCACCTAAAGGTATCGCAGCTACTTACACACATTCAGCTGCTGACTGGGCTTTGAGGTATCCCAGCTGTAGCTGCGGGTTTTTAAATCCTTTATCTTGCCCGGTGTTTTGAGGTATTTCGGCTGCCTACGAGCCCGCTTTTGTAGATTACACTTTAATATTCCGGCTGTAGGTTTTCTTAACCTTTTACCTTGCCCAACCCTTTGAGGTATCTCAGCTGCAGCTGCAGGATTCCCTACCCTTTACCTTGTTCACCTGCTTACAGGCCAGACCTTCTCTTCTAATTGCTCTTCGAGGTATATCAACTGCAGCTGCAGGTTTCCTTACCCTTTACCTTATCCAGCGCAGGTATCTCAGCTGCTTCCAGACCTTTACCTGCTGAGTACAATTTGAGGTATCCCAGCTGCAGCTGCCGGTTTCTTAATCCTTTATCTTACACTACTCTTTGATATAATTTAGATGCTTACAGGTCTTCTCTTGATGATTGCTCTTTGAGGTTCCTTAGTTGCCGCTGCAGTGTTCCTTACCCTTTACTTTGTCCAGCGCTTTGAGGTATCTCAACTGCAGCTGCAGGCTTCCCTACGCTTTACCTTGATTAGCTGCTTACGGACCTTCTCTTAAAAATGCATTTTGAGGTATCTCAGTTTCAGCTGCACGCTTCGTTACCTTTTATCTTTGTTAGCTCCTTACGGACCTTTTCTTACAATTGCACTTTGAGGCATCTCAACTGCAGTTACAGGCTTCCTTACCCGGTACATTGTATAGCGCTTAAAGGTATCTCGGCTGCTTACATACTTTCACCTGCTGAGTGCGCTTTGAAAAATCCCAGCTGCAGCTGCGGGTTTCTTAATTCTTTATCTTGCACACCGCTTTGATATAATTTACATGCTTACAAGTCTACTCTTGACAATTGCACTTTGAGGTATCTCAACTGCAGCTGCAGGTTTCCTTACCCTTTACCTTGATTAGCTGCTTACAGACCTTCTCTTACAACTGCATTTTCATATATTTCAGCTGCAGGCTTACTTACCTGTTATCTTGGGTAGCTCCTTATGGACCTTCCCTTACAATTGCACTTTGAGGCATCTCAACTACAGTTACAGGCTTCCTCACCCGTTACATTGTCCAGCGCTTAAACGTATCTCGGCTGCTTACAGACCTTCAGCTGCTGAGTGCACTTTGAGGTATCCTAGCTGCAGCTGCGGGTTTCTTAATCTTCTATCTTGCACAACGCTTTGATATAATTTATATGCTTACAGGTCTTGTCTTGATGATTGCACTCAATTGCAGCTGCATTCTTTTTTACTATTTACCTTGCCCAGCGCTTTGAGGTATCGCAACTCAGCTGCAGGATTTCTTATCATTTACCTTGATTAGCTGCTTACGGACCTTCTCTTACAAATGCACTTTGAGGTTTCTCAGCTGCAGCTGCAGACTTCCTTGCCTTTTGTCGTGATTAGCTGCTTACGGATCTTCCCTTACAATTGCAGTTTGACGCATCTCAACTGCAGTTACAGGCTTCCTTACCCGTTACATTGTCCAGCGCTTAAAGGTATCTCGGCTGCTTACAGACCTTCACCTGTAGAGTGCTCTTTGAGGTATCTCAACTGCAACTGCAGGTTTCCTTAGCCGTTTACCTCGCCCAACTGCTTATGGGTCTTCTCTTACGATTGCTTTTTGAGGTATCTTAGATGCAGCTGCAGGCTTCCTTACCCTTTACCTTGCACAGCGCTGAGAGGTATCTCAGCTGCTTACAGACATTCACCTGCAGAGTGCTCCTTTGTGGTACCCCAGCTGCAGCTGCGGGTTTCTTAATCCTTTATCTTGCCAAACAATTTGAGATATTTTAGCTGCTTACAGACCTTCTCTTGACGATTGCGCTTCGACGTATCTCAGCTGCAGCTGCGGGTTTCCTTAGCCGTTTACCAGCTACTTACGGGCTTTCTCCTACGATTGACTTTTGACTTAGCTGCAGCTGCAGGCTACCTTACCCTTTAGCTTGCCCAGTGCTTTGAGGTATCTCAGTAACAGCTGCGGGCTTCCTTAACTTTGATCTTATCAGGGTCGATTATCTGCACCGTCTACAGTTGGTATTTTCTTCAAAAAATATAAGCCTTTGTGAAGTTTTATTTATGAATTCAGCTCAGCTACTTCCGATTCGAAGTTGAGGCGATTAAAGGGTGACGCAACAAACAAAAAAGTAAACACAATACGACTCCTTAACGTTATAGTACAGCAGCGGATTTCGTTTATGTAGATAGCATAACTTATAATTATCTCCTTCATTTAAGAGCTATTCCCATTTTTTATGTTATATTGTGCTATATTACGTCCTTGCAGCTATTTTGACTATATACCTAGAAATAAATATTATCATAGTAATTTCCCTAAGAAAGACTTCGAAATCGAATTTTGCCTTTTATTCTTTCTTATATGCTCTAATATGTTAGAAAGAGAAAAATAAACTGCACTGGCCGTAAAGGATGATCAGATAAAGCCCAAAATCCCCAACCACTAGGCTAGTAAGCTGCCTCAAGTATAAAACACTTTGTAACTAGCCGTCTCAGTACAGTAAAGTTGAGATTTTTTGTAGAGTAGTTGACTTAATAAACAGAGTGGACCAGTTAAGTAGTCCACTTGCATAATATGTGGTTGATTCAACTCAACATACATATAGCATGGTAACCAAAATCCATTTTTATTTTTTAAATTAAATTAATCAATATAGCATACTTATGACAATACAAGTCGACTAGTCAATTTACTTGCATTTTGAGTCGGATGTTCTTACATAACTAAAAAATAAATCTGGAGGTTGTTTCTTGAATGCTGCGGAAGTGCGGCTGCAGCTCACAATTTATAAATCCGGTGCTTTCCAACTAAAAAACCATCGTCTGAAAACTTTCTAAACGCCTTGAAACTTCTTGAAAATACAAGGGTAAATTTGTTAATTCCAGAACCATCATGGAGATGGTAAATGATGGCAGTGAACAAGATTCCCCATGTAAGTCAAATCTAAGCACAAATGTGGGTATTAGTAGAACTTCAGTTAGAATAATTCTAAAGGCAAATTTATTTCATCTTTATCCCGTTACTTTGGTGAATGTACTGTATGCAAATGACCCCCAGAGAAGATTGCAATTATGTAACTTCTTCTAGAATCGACTTCTTTTGTTTACATTTTCATAGATTGTTTTGCAAATGTTTGGTGTAAGGCAGTAGGTAACCGTATTACTGGATTACTGTCCAGCTCATTACAGTTGGATTATTAATAATTGCTTGAATAATGTATTGGCAGTAAATTGGATTGGAAAAGGAGCTGCGCATCTGCAGCCACCAAGATGTTGCGGTATCAGTCCTCTACGGCGTTTTTAAGGGTGCAAATAAAACAAATAATATACCGAAATTCGGTAGTAAAATTGTATGATCTACTGAATAGAATAATCGAGGGACAATTGCAATATTTCAAAATCTGCCTGCTGAATTAAGTCTTTATATGAAACTACTATAAAAACGTTAATTAAGGACATGTTTTAAATTAGAAACTAAATTAGGACCCTGACTATTTTTCGTGACGTTTGAAATATTTACACAGAAAAAAAGAAGCAGTAACAAATGTGCCTTGTGATTTTATTATCAAATTGCATGGTGTTTAAATACGAACGTTGAGAATTCAGGAATAGCCCATCATTACATGTGATGGATTGGCTAAAATTACCCGTTTGTAACATTCGCCATCTATCGCGCAAAGTAAATAAATTTGCAAGTATAAATTAGAAAAATTTATCATGTCGGCCTTTGTCCTTTCCCAGATTGAGTTGTTCTGAATGTCTAAATTTTACCATTCCAATTAATCATCGATGTCAGAAATCAAAACAGATTTAAAGCGCAGTATACAAGGTGTTTTATATATAAAAACAAAATAATTTAATTCGCAATTGCAGGAGATTTAGTCAGACTAAAAGAAATTAAAAGTAGCGGAACCAACTTTCCAATCTAAATATATTACACAGTAATTTATCTCTTGTGTTCGCATAATATAATTTATTCTGGACATTCAACAGCTTCGTTTTATTTTAGTTTCAAGATCCCCAAACGGAGCGAAGTCGATATCTTCGGATGTTCATTTCGTTCTCAAGAATTCCAATTTATACAAAACCAAAAGAGCAAAGCACCCAAATCTTGAAAGATTCAAGTCAAAGTAATGCAAAACCGAGATAGTAGCTTCAGCATTCAACTCGCAAAGTTTGAAGGCAGAAAAGTAAGTAAAACAACTTGAAACTTAGATCTTAGAAATTAAAATTTTAAAAGCCAAGTTAGAACTTTGAAATATTTACATTTCTTTATAAGTAAATTACCTCAGGAAAATTTTATTGTCTAATACTCCAATTAGCGCTTTCGTATTCGATGATTCTAGTGCCATTAGTTACAGTTTCCACAAGGCGCATAAATTGGTAAAGCATTTAAAAATTTTTAAATATTTGTACATAAAAATATTTCCGTAATGAGTTGTGATAACAAAGAATTTACAGCTTTACCATTTTTATTTCATTTGGCCTATTACACATAAAACACCAATTAACAGTTAATTAATGGATAATTTGGATATATGTTAATTTTTATCGTGAAATTCTTATAATTATAAAAAAAACTATAATGATGTCCATATTACAATTAAATTCCTTAATTTATAGGCAACACACAATACAAATGTCCAATAATATATTGAAAATTAAAACCAAATGACTTGATTTTCCATTCTTTGGCAGTTTTGCGAATGGATTTTAATAAAGTTTGCTATATTCTATATCAGTGATCAGTCCTTCTGTAATAACTGCCGAAATAATTTATAAAGAACCTTGTTTTAAAAATATAGTCGTTTGCGATATGTATTGCGTGTAGCCTATTTCTGAAATTTAAGGTTCGTGCTGTTGAAATTGACATTCTGTGTTGTCATTTTCCTACTTTTTAAGGACAGCGTCGTAGATAACACTTATCTGTTCTGCATTTATTTCGCCCCAGTTTTCTCCACGATTTCTTAAAAAAATTTCATTCCTACCACTGCCCCCCCCCCCGGGAACCGCTTTCGCATTACTTCAAAGCGTTGCGGGCGTCCCTTACATACTATCCATTCATGCAACATGCACCCTAAACTTAACTAAGGGAAATACGGTCGCCTCAACTGGATTTCGAACACGCGGTCGATTAACCTCGAGTGGCAGTGCGTATTCGCACTGCTTCGCCGTGGTCCCTAGGAGTATATTAACTGGAATTTGTAAACTATGCTATGATATCTCCTAGGATAAATAAATATGCAGTTACCCTAAACTGTAGCACAGCACATATCTACTTCACTTAATAGTAATTTGTTAGGAAAGTAAGACCTTAAGTTTATTTATTATTTATTTAAACAATCAATAAATGAAATCAATATGTGATTTGCGTTTCCTTAACGCCTTTTGTGTGGCTATTTATGGCTAATAGATTATTGGGGGGGGGGGGCTGATATGCCCAAATAGGACCCTATGGATCCTTTGTACTAACCCCTGGCATCCTCTCAATCTTCACAACCCTTTGTCTTCCTTTCCTACCTCCTCAGCGACTTTAAGAAAACCCTCTTGACATTCTAATGAATGTTTGTCCATGCAAGGGAACTCAACTCTGCACTGTGAAGTGTTGCTGCACCGAAAACTTGTCCCAATCGCATTCGTGCCTTGTATTCTCCTAGAAAGTGGAAGGTAGTTTCCTCCTGCCCGCTGCAAACGTGATCCCTAAGTTTTTTTCATGCATCTTTCAGCTTAACGTGACCTTTCAATTAGGGATGACGTGAGCTGTTGCCTTGGAAAACTCTGTCCCAGGCAGGTTTCCCCGGCTCCCAGTTTGGCAAGCTTATCTGCATTTTCATTGCCAGGAAGATAATTGGACATATGTGTATATGAACTTTTTCGCAGAAAATAGTCTACACCACCACCTCATAAAATATTTACTATTCCTCCTGAAACACTCCGTATATAAAGAGAAACAAAAATATCGAAACTCGTGAGAATTGCACCACGCTACTAAAGCAGTAGAACTTTGTTCTTGGAAGCGCGTATATCAGTACACCAATTGCTTTAACATCACTTTTCATCATAAGAGCTTCACGCCGAGCGTTAACTGATAAAAATTTTATTATTACATTTGTTATGGCTACAAGCAACTATAATAATCTTAAGGATCAGTTAAAAAAATTAGTGCCTTATGTGAAAGAAATATTATACTGCGTGTTGTTAAAAGGCGTTTGCGATAGAAAGTACTGATGCCGCAGTAAAATTTTAAAATCTATATTTAGGAAAACATTTCTACTTCTTTACAGGAATTGTATACTTGATCATAAAAAACAAAAACGGAAAGTATGAGAGTTTAGCGTTGCTATTATAAACATGACACTAAGAATTGTAATCCTAAACTTTCCTAAAATGTCTAGAAAAATTAATTTTCTGTCGAACGAAGCGTATTTTATAGCAGTTCCAACTATTTCGATTATATTTAAAACATATTGTGTAGAAATTTAAATGGATTAAATGAACTGCTACAGATTTTCCAAATACCAATTTCAACCATGTTTAAGTCCTTTACGTACTCTTTAAAACCGTTTCAGTAGGTAAAATTCTAAGAAAGACACGTATAGAGCGAAGGAAAAGGTATACCTTGAAATATCATTTTCGAATGATGATCACCTAGGTAATTCCATTAAAATATCGCAAGGGTTGTCTTCACGATTACAAATTAAAAATTAAAAATGGAAGAGTTAACGCTGTTAAAGTATCGACTGAATGCAGTGAACCTGGGAGAGACAAAAATAGCAGACTAAATCAAGGACCAATTCTAATTTATTGTTCCACGTTTTCCAGGCAAACATTTGAAGCAGGAAAATGCTTACAAATATTTTTTTCGTGACGCTGCTTTCACCTTGGTGTAATTACTTATTCAATGTCTTTTCAGTTTACTTTTAGTAGCGCTGGTGCAAGTACGTAATTCAGTTCCTTTTCATGGGAACTATCTCTACATATAAGGCGATTATGAGTTATACAGTGGGTAGAGAACTTCACTTTTGCGATCATTTTTTAAGGTATTGCACATCACTACAACACAATAGCAGTTACCCGCCACGCGGTGTTAAGTGACGAATCAGCACAAGCATTTTATTATGTTATTACTACAAAATATATAGAAATAGAGATCCCCGAAAGGTTAACAAGAAATAAAAATTTTTTTATTATAAATCTAGTAGAAGCAGAACACGACATATAGATTCCATATATTTATCTAGATCTTTTTTTGTATCTGTACCTGGACCGTAATTTAATTTATATTTTGTTGGGGAAGCTATTGATATCGCATGGTATTTCCTCGATCTGTTTATAAAAACACACTAATAATTTTAAAGCTTTTACGTAACAATATATTAAAATCTCAAATATACTACCAGAAACGCTCAATTATACCACTTCGAGATGGCTAGTAACAAAGACTGATATACCTGGGGCAGTGCAGTGCTCCAGTGCTTGGGAATTTTGGACTTTTCCCAATATCCTGTACGACCAGACCTCATAGGACACACAATAACTTAAACACGAGAACACATATTCCTTGTAACGTAATCCGACTCGAAGGACCAATGTTGCCCAAACTATCGAGATCTATTATATCTGTTCTTACCTTTAAATGAATCTTTCCCTGAAGTAATATATGCAATCTTATTTAAAAAAGATAATACTGTATACCTATAGATGGGCACCATTACGGTCTTCGAGCTTTTCTAGTGTGGATTGAAAATTTTCCAATACTCGCCCAACATTTTCGGTGCAATGCGTGCGCCAGTGAAACAGAAAATTTTAAGACTACCCCACAGCCGTTACCGCACTGCGTTACAGAATCATGGTCACAACATTTTTGACTCAAGAATTGATTAGCTATCAACAATTTCCGTGTTTCCAGCAAGATGGGGCCACGAGTCATACTGCTTGTCTGTCCATGGCTGCTTAAAGTGAACTCTTTCCGAACCGTATCATATCAAAAATGGCGACATTGTTTGGCCGGCTATATCTCCAGATTTGACCGCATATTACATTTTTCTTTGAATTTTGCTAAAGAGAAAGGTTTATGTTGAGAGACTGCTAACTGTAGTGGCTTAAAATTAAAAATGCAAGAAGTTGCATGCGCTACACCGAACATGTTAGGCGAGTAATGGAAAATTCTCGAAGAGGGCGTATATCGAAATTGTGCTCACGTATTAAGCCTTATTTATTTTTAATAAAATTGGATATCTTGAACGAAAACTGTAAAAAGATTAATTTAAAGATAAAAACCTATTTAAATACTGCAGTTTTGAAATTTCCCACAACACTGGCTAATCATGTATATTGGATAAAAATGGGCTCCCAAAGCAGATCAATGGAAACATCAAACTACAAAAAATTAGCAAGTTTATTATCATTTCTAGCGCAAGACACGCTGAATTTGGTAGTTTCTCAAATTAAACTATTCCATGTGCTTGCATTTACTTGTAATATATAGCGGTAATCGGGTTATATTATTGGAATTTTTAACCTTCAAATTACAAAGAATTAGCAAGATTATTGTCTTTTCTCGCACAATGCACGCCGAATTTGCTGGTCTCTCATATTAAACTGTACTATTTGCTTGCATTTAGTTGTAAACCATAGCGGAAATCGGCTTATATTATTGGAATTTATAACCATCAAAATACAAAGATTTAGCAAGCTTATTCTCATTTCCAGCGCAATGCATACCGAATTTGCTGGTTCCTCATAAACTTACAAATTTCAAAACTTTATTGGACTCTGATGGGCTATTAATGGTTTACTGTTTTAAATAGCTAATTTTACTATATATGGAGCTCATTTACGATTCCTAAACGGTATCTTAAAGAAATGTGATGTACTAGACTGTCCATACAGTATATTGAAGAAGAGCACACGAATTTAGCGTACATTACGAAATGCAAAATTACCTGTACAGGATTTTGACGTTCGCCTCAGCCGGGGTTCGACCACGCGGCCAATCGGTCGCATTTCACTGTGACCTCGACTGACAGCGCGTATTCGCACTGCCCCACCGCGGTGCCTACTACAGGATCTAAATATCTTCTTACGGAACTTGGATTTCTGTCTAGATCCACTTTTAGTTGTGGATATTAGAACTGTATGGAGATCATATTTATTAAATGTATCCAGATCTGAATGGAAATCCCCAATTAAAGGATCTTCCCCAATGTAGGGTGGTAATCCCTATAAATATTTACACTATTAAAATATATTTGGCTTCTATGAAGGCACGCGAAGAAATAAAACACTTTTGGCAATTTTATAGAGCTCCCTTCCACCCTAAAATATACTGCTAATTAATATCCGACTAATACACGTTCAATCGATACACACCCCAGTATGATGGAAGATAATACATTTTCTAAATGAATGTACCGATTTTCAAAAATAAAATGGTAACTCGCAAACTGTAACG
>JABXWE010007362.1:0-10514 GCA_014611495.1 Limonius californicus
TAAGATCGGCCATGATTGAATCACGATTTAATGGATTGGCTTTGCTTTATATACACAGAGAGATTAATGTTACCACGACAGAGGTAATTCAAGAACTATGTAAAAAAAAGAAAACTTGATTTTATTCTATAAAGAAATGTCTATAAACATCTAATGAATTTTATTTAGTTTTCAATTAATTTTTTTCCATACAACCCGGCCCCGTTTTATATTATTATATATTGGAAATATAAAAATAAAGATACATGAAACATGATATTTTGGGTTTCATTAAGTTCCTCTAAAATATGGAAGATTCTCTTAAAATTAGGCCACACCCCTTTTTTGTCCAAATTTTTGAATGCGGCGCTAGGCTTTATTACTCGCGCTTCGCGCTCGTGTTATAACGCTGTATACACAACTGCCGGCCCCCCCTAAGATTAAATCCTGGGTGCGCCACTGGCCTTTGGTGTTGGTAGTCTTATGGTATGAGTTGGAATTTCCTTAGGATGGCGTACTGACCTCCATATCTTTTATGGTACACTCATGGGCCAACGTTATGCCCAAGAGATCATTATAGGCCATATTCTGAATCATCGCAACGCTGTTGGACGGGAATATTTTGTTTTTCTTGACGACAACGCAAGGCCGCATCGTGCTCGTTCGGTTGTTTTAGAGATGTTTCGAGATGAGGAAATAAACCATCTTGTTTTTCCTCCACTATCTCCAGATCTCAACCCCATTGAGCATGGATGGGACCTTTTGCAGAGACAGCTGGATCTTCATAACCCAACGCCTACTGTGCAACAGCTGAGAGATATATTGCCGGTACTGTGGCATCAAATTCCACAAGTACATATTATTATGTTTGCACTTTATTTAACTAAACTTCTTTACAGCAAATAAAACTTATTATATAGCACACAACAAATACTATCACTTATCAGTTAACAGTGTCAAGTCCCGCCAATAACTGTTGCTCGGTTGCGCTCGGTTTCTTGGTGAGTTGTTCACTGCCAACTTAAGTATAGCCAACCTAACTAAACAATTACATCACACATATTGATAATTGCATTGAGAGTATGCCAGCAAGGTGCAGAGCAATTATTACTGCCAGAGGAGGTACGCGGTATTGAATTTAATAAATTTAAGTTAAGTGAAACGAGACAATAACGATTTTCATTAGAATATTGTTAAATTTCTTCTTTAAACGTATCTATCTTTGTTGTAATTTGCATGTTCATTGCTAAAAAGACGTTACATTTTGTTGTTTTGGTAGTTTTTTTATTTTAAATGCAATTGGTGTTGCCTTTAAGTGTCTTACACTGCAATATCCATAATTCATTTTTGAGTAGTTTATATTATGTACTAGATGTTTGACTAAGTGGACTACAATCAATATTTAACTTATTTTTGTCGTTAAATACTGAAATTTTTATTACAACGGTAGGTACTTTGTAAGTGCACTTTTCTTTTTACTTCTATGTATAAACCAATGGCCAATACGTACACTTTGATTAGCAAAATTACATAAAAATTTAAATTTTATCTTTGCTTTAATCTGAAGTTTCAGGCTTCTACGGTTTGTGTTGAATGAAGTCATCTCTTCGGGCTTATACCGCGTCGTTGTTGTAATTGAATGATGCTGACGTTTCGCTCGTGCTCGTCTGGAAAATGCTACATTTGACAAACAGGCCGCACGGTAGAACTTCGAAAACGGGAACACATACACCAGCGATTGCAGACATCGTCAAACTACACAATCAACACTGGCCGAACACATTACAACTACAGGCAACAAGATAAACTTTGAGAAAACAAGAGTTATTGCACGGGTACAACCCTGGGACACAAGGGCGTATCCAGGGAGGGCACCCCCCTTCTAAGGTGGAAAAAAAAATATAAACAACAAGAAACAATTGATATTAAATCCATGCAGCGGCGTGCAGATCTTCATTTGTTGTGTCAGTAGCATCAATTGCGAAGAATTCCTCTATAATGGAACCTATAAAAAATACACTTCAATTGAAGGCACTTGACATAGTTAAAGTTAACCAGCACATTCAAACTATTCTCGTTATGCTAAGATAGCATCGGGAAGATACGAAGAACGTCACAGCTAACGTTTTGAAAGAAGCAGGCGACATTGCAAAGCATTTGAATGTTGATATAAGCGCCACTCGCGTTGCTGGCCGACAAATGCAAAGAAGCAACCCTCCAGCCGGAAATCCATCCGAATTTTTGAGAATTCCTTACTTGGATTCCATCATATCATCTTTAGAGGTCAGATTTTCTGCAGACAAATCGCTTGCATTTTTATTGACACATTTCCATCCGAATAACATGAGAGATGTTTCATTGGAGGAATGGAATTAAAGTACTTCATCTTGTTTAACTTTTTACAATTTGGAAGGCATTGAAGGAGAAAGGGAATTCTGGTTCAAAATGTGGAATGAGGTAAAAAAAAGTGCCAGATATTATCGAGGTTTTAAAAAAGAACGAATTGTTTTCTCCAACCATTGGAAAGCCCGAATGATTTTGCTTTCAAAGCCCTGCACAAAAAGCACTATAGAGCGTTCATTCAGCTCCCTTCTCCGAATTAAAACATGGCTTAGAAGCACTGTTGGTGAAAATAGGTTACATGGGTTAGCCATACTAAGCATTCATCGTCAATGGGTTTTCGCAAACAAGGAACAATTAGTGGAAGCTGTAGTTAAAAAATTTGCAAGTAATTCTCGCAAACTACTGTTCAAAAATTAATTTTATTAATAAATAGTGTTTTTCTTTTGTAATTGTGTATTATTCCTTGTCCCCCCCATGGACCTCCTTCTCCCATGAAAGAAGTTGGATTCAGAAAGCTGGCCCCCTTCTGTTTTGACCTGGATACGCCCTTGCTGGAATATAGAAATAGAAAAACACTAACCAAATTTCAACCGAAAAGAGGGGCTTGTTACATTATGTAAACCCTTGGAAAAAGACGCTAAAACAAAACAAAATTACAGCCGAAGAATACATTGACGTAACCAACTACTCGGTACCAACCAATGGAAATCCAGCAACCGAATCAGAACTCCTCCGCCGGTCAATCATGGTTAAGAGAAAATCTATAAAGACCCAACACTCCAGCACCTATTACGCTTCAATAATGCTACCTGCAACGGTTAGCAAAACGTCAGCGCCATTCAATTCCACGACGACGCGATCTAAGCGCGAAAGAATACTCATTTGTTTCAATTTACTTATTTTTTATTATTAATTGGTTTACCCCACGTTAATACAGTTTTAAACAAAAAAATCTAATTAAAACATAATTTGCTATATAACACTTAATCTTAATAAAAGTAATTACGAGGCAGAGTCAAATGAAACCTGTAAAAGCGTTGTTAAACAAAATTTATAGTAGCAATGTCAAAAAGCAAGTATGTCATTTTTCGGCGTAGTCATTCATTACGTTCTATGCACGTCCTGCACGTTTCGGAAGCGCTTGAATACCCCAAAAAAAAAATGTTTTGATCGCATGCACAGTCACTTATGCACCGCTCGAATCCCTTCATTACTGCTCTGAAATTTCTTCCCATCTGTTCCCATCTAATGCCTCTAAGTGGACCAAAGACGTGGTAATCGCTTGGGGCGAGATCAGGGGAATAAGGAGGATGTGATAGGCACTCAAACTTCAAATCTTGGATGGTTGCCACCGTCTAACGTGCAGTATGAGGCTGCGCGTTGTGCTGCAAAATAGCGCCAGAACTCAGAAATCCGCACCTTTGGGTTCTGACGGCAGGCTTGAGACGATTTTTTAGGAGTTTTGAGTATGTTGCACTATTGGCCGGCTTCGGTGGTCTAGTGGCTAGCGCATTTGCCTTTAGATCCAAGGGACGCAGGGTCGAACCTGGCCGAGGTCGGTGAGATTTTTCTAGCGAAGAAAAATCTGAAAATGCGCCTTCTGTCGGACAAGAAGTAAAGCCGTAGGTCCCGTGCCACTACGATGTGTGACACGTTAAAAATCACTACTGGAGTTGGAACTACTCCACATAGGCAAAATTCTTAGTTAGGGTGTACAATGGGCCATATCGCCTAAGTGCATAGAGATGCATGGAAAACCGCGTCCTAGATCTCGCTCTTTCAAATACAATACAATGTTACACTAGTAATGGTAACCTCATTAGGCATGTAGTCCTCCAAAATTACCCTTCGTGCATGCCAAAAAAGGATCAGCATAACCTTTCCTACCGAGAGCTAAGTGCGAAATATTTTAGGTTTTGGCGACGGGGTGTGATGCCATTCTTTTCACGCTCTCTTGGTTTCGGAATGGTGATAATGACCCAGTCTCAATCCTTGTCAGAATGGCATCGCCTTCTGCTTTAGGTATATCGTCACAAAAGTTCTTCACAAACATCAACACGTCGTTGTTTCAATTTCTTTGGAGTCACTTTATGGAACTGTAAGATGGCATGCTTAATGTGATGTACAAAACAATGGCTCATATTCAAAACTTCAGCAATTTCATCAAGGATACCCCGACGATTTTCTTTCATCAGCGCTTCAAATGCCGTAACCGATTCAGGCGTCACAACACAGTTTGCTTCACTCGGTGGGGAAGAATCAGCTACGAAAATCATCGCGTTTTTGACCTTGTTGCTCCACGCATACACTTGTTGGAGTGACAAACATGAATTGTAAAAATTGTAGCTTCATTCTACGATGGATACCAACGAGCTTCACCCCTTCATTGTACAGGAAACGAATAACAAAGAGTTGCTCCTCCCTAGTGCAGTGCTCTAGTGGAGTTGCCATTTTCAATACTGTCGCTCCGTCATCATTTTCAATTGTTGCTATGATATGTCATTAGCAAAACCGTCGACCTGTCAAAATTAATATTTCTGCAAACTTGTAAGACAAAGTTCCGTTCGGTACTTTTTTTAGGGCACTTTTAAGGTTTTCATTTGTCTCTGCCTCGTATTTGTAACAATGGCAATGGCAGATTTCTAACAAGATTTGTCATTTGATATTAGGTTAATGCAAGGTGCATGAAACCCAACTCCACCCCTAATATTTACATTGTTGATCGGCGGACATCAAAATGTCGACCGCTAGATGGCTGCAGCATCGTTAAGGTATTTCAAATTGCAGACCTTGGTATAACAGGTTATGTGGTGTTTCGTAGGACGTTTTTATATATTTTCAGCTTCGCAAAATGTATAATAAATAGTTGGGGTTAGTAAATAAAAGTCTGTAGATGTTAAAATATTTTATTGATTTGCGGTCAAAACTGCCATTTCCTACTCAAAGCATATGCTATCAAAACAACTACATATGTACGTAATACGAACATCTAGCGAAATCAATATACTTCGGGAATATTATAAGTACCACGCTTTCATATCTGTCGGTATGTTTATAATGAACCAAAGTAATGGGGAGCCGAATAAGCAATACAGTGCCGGACATAAATTACTATCATCGCCAGCCAGCAGGGGTTTTAAGCCTGTCTAACGGGGTACGTAAGCAATTTATTATCTCTTAGCAAGACTACCGCGCACTGTAATTTTTACATCAACCCCCGATCCCTTTAGCGCATTATTATACACATGATTAGATATTTACAATTTCTCACAGAGAGCATATATTATCAAAACAACTACGTAAGACAAACATCTAGCTTAGTCAATATCCTTCAGGAATATCACAACCGCCACGCTTTCATATCTATCCGTGTGCTTATAATGAACCAAAGTAAAAGGAAGCCGAATAAGCAATACAGTGCCGGACATAAATTACTATGATCGCCACCCAGCAGGGGTTTTAGGCCTGTCTAACGGGGTACGTAAGCAATTTATTCTCTTAGCAAGAACACCGTACACTGTAATGTTTACATCAACCCCCGATCCCTTTAGCGCATTATTATACACATGATTAGATATTTACAATTTCTCACAGAGAGCATATGTTATCAAAACAACTACGTAAAACAAACATCTAGCTAAGTCAATATAATTCAGGAATATTAAAGCTACAACGTTTCATATCTATCCATATATTTATTATGAAGCAAAGTAATAGAATGAAATGAAAGAAAACGTAATAATATTTGCTGCTACTTCTATACGAACACCAACAACCTGCAAGCACAAAATCAAATAGGTTAAGTTCAAAAATCGCGAGATATACATGAGAATGTACAAGCAGTTTCTGAATCGTTTTACATGTTATAACTTCTTTGTCACTAGTAGGGAATTCTGAAAACTTCCAGTTTCGTTTCAAATGCTGCTATAAACGCTACAAAATAGAGCATGCGCATTTTGAAAACTGCCTACTTGCTGTGCATACAGTCATATAACATTTGCTTTTAAACCTATAAATTTTTATAAATTTGAAATCAGCAATAAAAATATCGTATGTTAGTGTTCTTAAACTAATATTTTCGAGCAAATATATTTTTTGTATAACATAATTATGTTTTTTTTATTACTAACAATTTGTATATACAGAAATGCAAATCAATGCTAGCTGCTTTTAAAAGTACCGCACAGCCAAATTATTTTGGTAAACATAATGTTTTAAAGCAATTATATGAGTTGCACTGTTTCGTTGAAAACTCCAATGAAACAGGTTTGAATTAGAAAAAATAAAATTGACACTGAATGAAGCATTATGTCGTCAAATAAACTGTTAAATTAGGTTATGATAACAAGTGCTGTTTGTAAGCTCTTAAATATAAAATGAAGGTCAAAAATTTAATGCATTTTCAACACGTGAAAACGTTTCACAAACAGATATATTAATTTTCACTACTCACGAAAACAAAACAAAAATTATTCTAAATTATAGACTGAGGCGAAATTAAAGCTATACTATGTAATTGCAACAAGACTTAAGAAACGGGAGGGAGGCCCTGAATTCCAACTAAGCAAACCGCAAAACACTACAAATTTATATTTTTTGACGACTTAGCATTTTAAAGATCAATGTTCCTATATTTACAATCACCTACAAGCTAACCTCAAAATTTTGCGTGTGGGAAAGTGTTGGATATTTCCCTGTTTTAAAGGTTATATTTTGTAACATTTGCTTACCTTTACAAGTCAGGAGGCACTACACACCACGTTGAGAATTCGAAGCAGACTGAACCGTTTTCACTTTCACCACACGGTAACTGCATTTGCGTCATACTTCGTAATACAATTGTTTGTAGTCGTGACGCATAAAGTAGTAAAAACGGAACCTACGTCAGAGATAAGTAATTGTTTTGTTCGTTTGACGTTTGTTCGAATTACGTACGTATTCTCATTCTGAAGTAGTGAAAAAAACATTAGAATGATCGGTCTATTATTTGCAACAATGTGAAATGTGTAAATTAAGTGTAAGTATTGTCATGTTCCAGAACCTTTGAAATGTTTCAGAATCTACAAACTGAAATGTTTTAAGTACAGCTTTCCTATTTTGTTTATACAAGATTCGAATATAAATGTTTGTTGGCTGATATGTAACATAATTGTAAACGCTAATGCACATACATGTTACGATTTCTTAAATACAAAAACCATTCTGGATGACCATTTACATAATCATACTTATAAATCAGTAAAATATTAGTGGTGATGTTGAAGTTTTCGATATCTACATAAGGGCTTCATTATATTTTTAATTTTCTATATAAAGCTAAAATAGTGTAGATGTGGCTTATTGCTACGATTCCATTTCGAATGTTCAAGAAATATTGACGTGAGCAAATAACAGATAGATTACATACTTTTACTTTTACTTTGTTATTAAGGTAATCAAAAAATCTTTAAAATTAACGCAACCGTAAAAATTTAAACAAATGATTTGGAAGGCCTACAAAACCCTTTATTATTTATTTACGAAACGCATCTCCGAAGACTCCTACGTATATTTGAAACATTTACGGAGGATTTGGTACTAATTTTGTTCTTCTTTAGTCTACGGCGTCCTTGAATAAAAACCGTTCCGCTTCTATTTTAACCGCACTTAGGTACGTCTGTACCTGTACGAATTTAAATGTACCGAAAACGGAAAGATATTTTTATCTAAAGCAGGAAGCTGCAAATGTTCAAAATTTGTATTGTTAACTGCAACAGAGGCTTTTGTTTCTTTATGGAGTACCGGAACTGATATTCGAGTTAGAATTTAAGTTAATTATGTAAATTGTAGGTAGATATCTATCGCTTGCCCAGTACCAACATTTTATAGAAATTTATTTACTAATTGCCATACTGTTTCTTTGACAAATCTAGCAGGGAAATGAAGATATTGAAAGTGTATTAGTTTAATAAATATTCCACTTGCCACCCCACAGCTTCTGAATAAGACCGCAAATATTTTAAAATCGAATTTTTATTAAATATTAGCTCTACCGCGCTCACCCAGGATGGTTGCAAGTTTGCACTATATTCTTTAACTATGATATTTGTCAAAACAAGAGAGAGGACTGTAGTGGAAAAACTGTTACCTATTCTGGACTACTACCTATTTATTGAGCACATTACGTGAAGATTGAGCTAGTGGACTTTCATTCTATGAACCAACTGTAAGGAACTACGAACTATCTGAGGAAATTCAAAAATATATTTATATCGTTACCGAATCGTTAATACTACAATGATGTAACTGCAAAGGAAAAGAGTTCTGGCCGTTGGTTTGCAATTACACTTAAAGCAAGGTGTATTAATGCTAGCTAGCAGTGTAAATTGCCGACGAGTAAGCGTTCTACAATTAATTTATAGAGAATCCACCTTTACATTCATGACTGGTTGTGAAAGACCCCAATTTTACAGACAATCTATATTTATAGTACAAATAGTAGTACCATTTACTGATTTTGTTATCTCTTAAAAAAATTGTAATATGCGATAAATATATTATGTGTATACACTATTCACGATTGATTTGCCATCCAGCAGGCTGTTTTTTTTCTTAAGTTGCATTTCTGAAATATTATTTGATTGATTTCTAACAATGTCAAAATGAAATTGCTTTTCTAAAATAATCTAGTACCTAAGTTTAAAATTAATAAAACACATAATATATTATACCTACTTAATTGTCAGATTGGTGAAAGCTATTAACAAAGTTACTAAACTGCAAATTGTGAAAGCTTTCAACCATTATAAAAGAGATAGGCCAGACTTCGCACGATTTACGATTAAAAATCGATTAATTCATATATTTGGGGTAAGCATGTATTATTTCTTAAATATGCAATTGCAAATTACTTATAATTTTAGGTGTCTGAGCGTTCTATAAAGGACATTTTATCACAAGGACAGGATGTCTTGTAATCTTCCATTTGTAGTATACCCGCTAAAACGGATGTTTTCTTAAATTACACGTTTAGAAAAGATTTGCAACGACAAATTTGGCAGTATCATCTGAAGAATGAACATTTTACTCTCGACAAACTCTTGGCTGACTCTTGCGAAAATTTAGAATACAGGGGGGGGCAGGACTACTTTATTCAAAATTATTAAATCAATGCCTTACAAACATAAAACGGTGAATGGACGCAAAATTTTATGTGAACAAAAACACGTTGCATACAAAATTAAATTTTTGAGACAATTTCTCCAATATCAAAATTCTAGTGAAAATGTGACATTCGTGTACCTAGACGAAACGTGGATCTACCAAAATGGATCCGCGAGTCGTCAATGGGTACATGAAACCGATCTTAAAAGTAACCTAGCCAAAATTAAAAGTGAGGGGAAGAGGTTCACGATTTTGAATGCGGGATGTAATTAGGCTTTTTGGAAGGGTGCGACATGTTACTAGACTCAAAGAACAACGACAGGGACTATCATAAAACTATGAATGAGGAAATTTTTCAAAATTGGTTGGCTAATCAGCTGATTCCTGCTTTGTACAAGTTGCAAGGAAAATTAGTCGTGGTTATGGACAACGCACCGTATCATTCAGTGCAGTTTGACAAGCCGCCCACATTTTCTTGCAAAAAAGGTGTATTGCAGGAATGGTTGATTAACCACCACAATGTCGAAATTCAGGGCAAATACTAAGAAAAAACTTTGGGAGTTAATTAAACCGAAACGAAATTTTGAAAAAGCGCAACAATGAAGTTCTTCGATTGCCTCCATACCATTGTCAATACAACCCAATTGAAATGGCGTGGGGTTTTGTAAGACCTATTACAATAAGCACATAAACTCGCAGCCAAAATCGAAAGACAAGGTTGCAAATTTATGGCGTGAGGCTCTTTCAAAATGTACCCCCGACATGTGGCAATATTTCTGTGAGCATTGTGAAAAACTTATTTCAGAAGACTGGACAAAACATTTGAGAAATCTATCGTTTGAAAATATTCCTCCTTTCATTATTTCAATTGGGGAATCTGATTCAGAATCGGAGGGTGCCGATGATTCAGATACTTCTAGTGATAACATGAAGCTGGAATAGGGTAGGGGATATTCTTTTGGCATCTAAATTGTGAATGAGTGTTTTACAGTTTTTATCACGCCCGAGAAAAACACTGACCTCAGTGGAGTGGAATACGAACTTGGGTC